>PVJI01003401.1:0-26438 GCA_004026765.1 Micronycteris hirsuta
TCCAAAAGAAAACAATGCCCTCCACCTCTGTCATCTGAAAAGCTTTAATAGCTACATGTTTACGAAAAAACAAAAAGAAATAGGTGCCATGATTTTGACTACACTGTGTTTAACCCATTATAGTCAAATATACCATTTCAACATCTAATCAATATTAAGAACTACTACTGAGATCTTTCCTGTTCCTTTTTTTATAGATTGATTAGCGAGAGAGACAGAGACGTGGATTTGTTGTTCCACTTACTGATGCATTCATTGGTTGAGTCTTCCCTGTGCCCTGACTGGGAATCAAACCCACAACCTTGGCGCATCAGCACAGTATTTTTTTTCTTTTTGGTCCTGAGTCTTCAAAATCTTGTGTGTATTTTACACAGCACATTTCAGTTTGGACGAACCACGTTTCAAGGACTCAGGGGCCGCATGTGACTGGGGCTACCATCTTGAACGGGGCAGTTCTAGACCGCTGCCATGGATGGAATGTTTGTGTCCCTCCAAAAGTCATACAATGAAACCCTGATCCCAGTGTGATGCTGCCTGGAGGTAGAACCTTTGGGAGATGATTGGGTCATGAGGGTGGAGACCTTGTGAATGGTATTAGTGCTCTTATAGGAAAAGATATGAAAGAGTGAAATGTCCTCTTTCTCTCTTGCCTGCATCCCTATAAAGCTTCCTGCTGCTTGGAGCCAGTGGGATCCCCGAGGGAACAAACGGCCTTGAACAGTTCCAGAGAGTCTGTGAACAGCTCCACTCAGTATTCCTCCCTCCCAGCCTTTATTCTCCCTCTCAATAAGTCCTGGACAAATATTTTAAAACAATCTGTTTCGAAGGGCTTTAAACTATAATTCTGTCCCAGAAGTTCCTCTTTTGTGTGTGTGTGTGTGTGTGTGTGTGTGTGTGTGTGTGTATCGAGGTCTATCCTGAACAAGTCCAGCCACTGTTAGTGTAACAAGAACGGTGTGCACAGCATCCATGTGACCTGGCAGCCAAGGCAAGTGGACTAGAATGCACCTGCGTGAACAGTCATGCGTTCGCTGTACTCGTCAGACGCTGTTGAGTGAGCATGTGCACTGTCTGATCATCACGTTCAACATGACTGAGCGAGTAGAGCAACGAATCTGCATCAGATTTTGCGTTAAGCTTGAAAATTCTTCCATGGAAACTATTCAGATGATTCAGAAAGCCACAGCTATGGGCAGCTGGTGACTGGCAGCTTCATCAGGACAACACACCCACTCATGCATCACGTCTCCTGCGGAGTTTTTTGGTGAAATATCAAATCTCCCAGGTGACTCAGCCCATCTGGGCTGAAGCCCAGATTCAGCACCCTGTGACTTCTGGATTTTTCCAAAACTGAAATCACCTTTGAAAGGGAAGGGATTTCAGACAGTCAATGAGATTCATGAAAATATGATGAGGCAGCTGATGATGATTGGGAGAACTGCGAGGTCCCAAGGTCCCTACTTTGAAGAGTTTGAAGGGGACTGAGGCGTCATTGCCCTATGTACAATATTTCTTGTATCTTCTTCAATAAATGTCTCTACTTTTCATATTATGTGGTTGGATACCTTCTGGATACACACACACATACACACACACACACACACAGAAGGAGAGAGAGAGAAGTAACGACACATTTAACTTCACATTGTTTTCCATTTTCTAAGCCAGCATGTCACAAACTTAAGATGCACTGGAGCCACAAGGGTGGGCTCACGAAAATACATATTCTGGGGTCTCACCCTCACATATTTGGAGTCAATGTTCTAGGCCCACAAATCTGCATTTTGCCAAGCTGTCCCTCTGAGACCGTGCATGGCGGGCAGTGTGCAGCCACGTGGAGACGGGCCTTGTTCTGAACATTCGGGTGTGACCCCCTGGGGACTTCTGTGTGGCCCAAGAAGAAAAACAGAGAGCCCAAGTCCCCCAGCTGCCTGGAGGAAGAGGCATGCGGGGGGAGGCACAGCACTGGAGGCTGTTGTTTAGGAACCAGCCCTGCATGAAGGGCAGCCAGCAGCTACAAGTAGCTACTGTCCCACAGAATGGACAGGGTAACAGTACCCAGTGCTTCTAGCTCCACCCCCACTGTTTCAATAGACAGAAGACTTCTACACTATAAAGCAGTGGTGATTCAGTCCCCAGGGGACATTTGACAATGTCTGAAGCTTCTTTGGGTTGTCACAAGTGGGCAGGTGCTGTTGGCATCTAGTGGGGAGAGACCACAGATTCTGCTAAACATCCTACAATGCACAGGACAGCCCCACATCAAAGAATGGTCCAGCCCCAGATGTCAGTCGGTTGTGGTTGATAAGCTGTATTAGTTTCCTGAAGCTGCTGTAACAAAGGGCCACAAACTGGGTGGCTTAAAACAACAGAATATATTCTCTCATAGTTCTGGAAGCCAGAAGTCCAAGATCAAGGTGTCAGAAGGGCTGTGTTCTCTCTGAAGGCTCTGGAAAGGAGAATCTGTCCCCTGCCTTTTGCTTAGTTGCTGGTATTTCTGACAATCCTCTGCATCACCCCAGCCTCTGCCTGTGTCTTCCCACGGCATTCTCCTTGTATGTCTGCCTGTCTGTCTGCCTGTATCTCTTCTCCTCTTATAAGGCCACCAGACATATTGGAATAAGGGCCCATCCTGCTCCAGTATGACCTCATCCTTACTTCTGTCTGCAAACAGCCTATTTCCAAATAAAGTCACATTCACAAGTATCAGGGTTGAAACCTTCAGGGTATCTTTTTGGGTGTACCCACACCAAAAGTCAGGTCCTAAGCCAAGTTCTTCATATGTCTTGTTAGTCGTTTTCCAGGTAGTAAGCCATTAACAAATAAATAAGTGCCCTGGCCAGGTACCTCCATTGGTTAGAGCATCATCCCTATATGTCAAGGTTGTTGGTTCAATCCCTGGTCAGGGCACATACGAGAATCAACCAATGAATGTATAAATAACTGGAACAACAGATCTCTCTCTCTCTCTCTCTCTCTCTCAGTTTTTAATTTTTAAAAAAAGAAAGAAAGAAGTGGGACGTATGCCAGAAATGAGCTGTTATAAGACCGTATTGAAATCTTCTTGATCAACTCTGTTCATTTTTTTCCCATTTCATTCTAAGCCTGTTCAGCCAAGTGCACAGACCAAAACTACCCCCTCCCCTTTTTAAACTTGAGCCAAATATGCTAGGACACAGGACTAAAGAGTAATGATGCCTTGAAGTGCTGAATAAGTTTTTTGGGGGAAAAATATGTCATATATCTGCCAACAAAAAAAAATGAAGCGAATGGTGAAGTCCCTGGTAAAATCAAAAAGGAAGTCAACCATCAAGGATGTGCCAACCGTCAAGTCATCTTCGCGATGTGGGAAGAGAGATGAAAGCCGATGGCGTGCGCTGCACGACTTGACACCTCGTGGACGTGGCCTCATTAACACCAACTTGATTTCCGGTGACGGCAGGAGGTCCTGAGAACCTTTCATGCGTGACGGCCAGACATGAATGCTGACGCCACAGGATTTGTGTTCTCACACTTTCAGTTGAATTTCTGTTACATTAATAGGGTTTTGGGGACTTGAATACATTTCAGAAGCCGCATAAGTGACCCCGACACAATGAAAGCTGACTTTAATTCAGGCAGCGGGCTTCATGTTGAGTTATTTATTAAGTTAGTGAGTTATCCGAACACATCTCTGCACCAGCCTTCCCATCTCAGGCACCGGTGCTAAAAGTCTCTTTGTGGCCACAAGTCCAGGGAAGTTTCCTCTCTCTGCTTGCACCGAATGACCCCGAACTCAGTGACCTGAAACAACACAGATGTATTATCTTGCCTCCCTGGAGGTCAGAAGTCAGTACTTAAATCTCACGGGGCTAAATTCAAGGTGCGAGCAGCTCTGCTTGCTTGTGGAGGTGGTAGGACCAGGCCCCAGGGGAATTCAAAGGACAGACCAGGAATATTGAAATAAATGTGCAAAGAGGTATACTAGTTTCCTGCTGCTGCTATAACGAATTACCATGAATTCAGTCCTTTGTTATCTCACAGTTCTCAAGGTCAGAAGTCCTAGGACCAAGCCCTGGGCAGGGCTGCATTCCTTCTGGAGGTGACAGGGCAGGGGTCCCTCTCCTGGCCCCTTCCTCCTCCTTCAGATGCGGCTGCATCACATCTCAGGTCTCTCTGCCTCCCCGACCTCTTCTCATCTCCTCTGACTCCGATCCTCCTGCCTCCCTTTTACGAGGACCCTTGTGATTACACTGGACACACCCAGACCACCCAGCAAAAGCTCCCCATTTCAAGACCCTTCATTTAATCACATCTACAAAGTACTTTGTGCCATGTAAGGTAACAAGTTCCCAGTTCCCAGGAATTAAGATGTGGACATCTTGGCAGGGGAAGGATGTCACTCTGTCGCAGGAGGGAAAATGGGAAATGGGAAACCAACCCGGTCCGGTGAGAAACAGCCCAGGCCCACGTTGGTTGTGGAACCTCAGACAGCCAGAGCCATAAGACAGCCTCTCATGTTTTCAAGCACCGCATGTGTGGTCATTTCAGAGGATTAAAGAGAAGGTCCCTGGACAGAGAGCTTCGGCCACAGAGTCTAAAACTAAAGACTAAAGGGGACAGGGAAAGGGGGGCATACTGATTGCTGAGATCCCCCTGACCTTCCTCCCCTACTGCCTTCCAAGATCAGCCGCAAGAAGGCTGATATCCTTCAGGAAGGTGAGTGGGCAAGTATATTCTGGAAAACTTGCCCAGGGTAGAAAAAGGAAGCCTAATGACACTGATATGTGGGTGTAGGAAGTTGGGGGGTCTGGGCAATGATGTGGCCCAACTAGGTCACCCTATGCTGATTCTCAAGTTTGACTAGCCAGCCACCCGCCCCCACCCTGTGCTCTCCAAGCTGTGAATCAGCTCTTTAGGGCCTCTTCCTAGAGTAAGATTGCACCGCCCCGGAGCACAAGACCTTGGAGGAAACAAAGGCCAAGCAGCCAAAGAGAAAAGAGGCGGGTCACACAGAGGAACCAAACTGAGCAGGAGGAAGAAAACCCCTCCCCAAGGCAAGAGAAAATAATGCACCCACAACGTAAGGATCAGATGCTATTCTTTAAAAATCGGATAACAGAGCCCTGACCAGTGTGGCTCAGTGGGTTGGGCATTGACATGCATAGCAAAGGGTCGCTAGTTCAGTTCCTAGTAAGGGCACCATACTGATTCGTGGGTTTGGTCCCCTGGGGTGGGTGCGAGAGGCAACCGGTCAATGTTTCTCTCTCACGTCAATGTTGCTCTCCCTCTCTTCTTCCCATCCCCTCTTTCTAAAAATAGAAATAGATTAAACATTTTTTAAAATCAGATAACAGAAAAGAGTTCAAGGAAATTAAAAATATGAGAGCATGAATGAAAAACTAAATAGAAAGCTTGAAAGATGCAGTTAAAGAAATATCCCAGGAAATAGAACTTGGAGAAAATGATAAATAAGAACATGAAAGGACCAGCCCAAGAGTCCTCGTTCCAAATACCAGTTCTAAATACCAGTTCTGGAAATGCAGCAGGGAAAATAGGGAAGGAGAAAAATTCAGTGAAATGTCCCAGGTCTCATGTCAGGGGGCACGAGTCAGGAGGCAGCAGGCGTCCTCTGAGTCCCCCGTGCAAGGGGCGGAAATAGACCCAATCAATAAATATCACCATTAAATCGTAGGTTACTGAGGGACAAAGAAAAGTATCTAAAAGCTGGTGGAAAAAAACACAAAGTTTCCATCTAAAGGGACAGCAGTCCAAATGCCCTTGGACTTATATTGTCGGTAACATAAGAAACTCAAGGTCAATGGAATAAACACCTTCACATTTCCAAGGGAGAATTACAGCGGATCCCCCTTGCTCACGGATTCAGTATTTGGAATTTACCTCCTCACGACAATTTATGTGCAACGCTGAGATCCGTGCTGGAGACGCTCCCCTGCTCACTCAGCGACACCTGCAGGGCAGTGACAAATTCGAGCACTACACTGGTCCCCAGCTGAGGTCACCCAAGAGCACACTCCACTCTCGTCAGCTCCTGTACCCTACGCAAGTGTCCTCTTCACAGTCCCCTTAGTACTGCATTTTTCGCATTTTTTCCTGATTTTTTGTTAGTGATTTCAAACTGTTGAAAATGGCCCCCAGCCGTAGAGCTGAAGTGCTGTGCGGCGCTCCTGTCCTCAGGCTGGGATGCGCTTCCGGAGAAGACCGGTCCGTTGGGTGAGCTTGGTTCCGGCGTAAGTAACAGCGCTGCCGGCAGAGACTGCATCGACAATATCTGTCAGGTAAGGTGTCATTAAGCAGAAAATATCAGGACCAGCAGCTGGAAGGAGCCCAGCCCTCCATTTCCTGCAGGAGCGGCGGTTCAGTGTCCCCTCATTCGGTGGCCGCGGGGACTGCAAAGCACAGCCACTGCCAATAACAAGAATCAACTGTAATCTCACCTTAGAATGTTTTTGGTTTTTGTCTTACAATACAGTGAGGTTTTTTTCTTTCAGTGTACACTTTAACACATGCGTAGACTCAACACATGCATAGACTCAAGTGATCATCATCACAGGCAGGATGCAGAACAGCTCCATCACCCCAAGTGTTCCCTGGTGTTGCCCCTTCGCAGTCAAACCCACCCGCGCCCTTCCCCCTGGTAACCCCGGTACGCTCTCCATCACTGCCACATTGTCTCTGAAAGAATGGCACATAAACGGAGCCACACAGCATGGAACCTTTTGAAACGCTTCTCTCCCTCAACATAATGTTTTAAATATTCATTCAAGTTTTTACACGTATCAGTAGTTCATTACTTTTCACGGCTCAGTGTAATGTTCTACCTCGCCTGGAATTTTAAGTACAAATCATCGGCACAGCACGAGGATATACCTGTGCCCCCTTGTCCTTGTCAGGAGAAGCAGGTACACCAAAAAGGGCAATGAACCAAGCAGGTGAAGACAAGAGATTTATGCAACCCGAGGTTCTGCCATGAGGAAGACACATCAGAAATCCCAGGATGGTGGTGAAAACAATGTCCCGAGACAGTGGCTGCTCAGCTGCCCCAATCCAGGCTGAAGAATCTTCTTCAAAAGATGAAATGGACAGAAATTGGCATGTGTTTGAATACATGGAGAAGAGATTCATGTAACTGGTGGTGACTCATTCAGATGAAGTAGTGCACAGAAAAGGAAATCTTTTAACTCTTGTGAAAACAAAAAGTTGAGCAGAACAGGAAAGTAATCAGAATATACTATGGTTCAACTGCAATGAGAATTTATACAGTGTAAACACTGACTATGTATCGAAACAATTCTTTTGGGACCTGGGGGACAGGGGTGAGGAGATCACTCCTCTTCATAACAAGACTTGTAGAATTATTTAACTCTTTAAACTATGTACCTTTATAATGTCGACACAAACTAATACTGCATTTTAAAAGTTAACATGACCCTGGCTGGTGTGAGTGCCAGCCTGTGAACCAAAGGGTTGCCGGTTCAATTGCCAGTCAAGGCACATGCCTGCATTTTGGGCCAGATCTCCAGTAGGGGGCACATGAGAGGCAACCACACATTGATGTTTCTCTCCTCTTTCTCTCTCCCTTCCCTTCTGTCTCAAAATAAATAAATAAAATCTTTTTTTTTTTTTAAGTTAACACGAAGAATTCTTTTTTCTAAATTAGGGCCAAGTAAAGAAGGAGTGAGCCATTCCTGCTACACCACGCTTGAAGCCAGAGTCCTCAGTTCTTTTCGATGCCCACAGCAAGGAGGACAGAGATGGGAATGAAGGTAGGGAAGGGCTTGCTTCTTACATGCTTCTCCCTTTGGGGGATGGAAAACCTTCCTCAGGAGGCTTCCCTACTTGTGACAGAACAGAACTTGGGCACATGTTCTGAGTTGTGTGTTTTTTCCTGACACCGAGCAATTCTCCACCCCCAGCTGGGTGTCCTACAATTCCACTCAATTCTGATACTGTCTGCCTGGAGATCGCATCAGACCCCATAGGCTAAGGGCTCAGTCTGACAAGACCGCCCTCCCCCACAACTTCAGAAGCCAATAGCAGGTCCAGGTTGTCACCTGTGTTTCTGCCAATGGCTGTAGATCAGAAGTTCCACCACCCCCTCCTTGGGCTTGATTAATTTGCTAGTGTCGCACAGAACCCAGAGAAACGTTTCACTTAATGAGATGACCAGTTCATTAGAACAGATACAACTCAGGAACAGCCCAGTGGAGGAGATGCGCAGGGCGAGGTGCATGAGAAGGGGCACAGAGCTTCCAGGTTTGCCTTGAATCTGCATGTGTTCGGGGACCGGGAAGTGCTCTGAAGCCCAACTCCGCCTGACTTCTTGTGGGGGCTTCGTTACCCAGGCTTGGTTCTTTATATCCTCAGCCATTGATGATTGAACTCAATCTTCAGCCCTTCCTCCCTCCCTAGAAGCAGGGGCATGGGGGGATGTGTGGGTTGGGAGCGTATGAGTCCCAGCTGGTTCCCCCAGCAACCAGCCCCCATCCTTAGTTACCTGGGGGCCTTCCAAAGTCATCTCATTCGCATAACACTTCGAAAATTCCACGGGTTTTAGAAGATACTTTCTAGGACTTGGCGCCTTTGTGTTTGGGGGAATGTTGATTTCAGCCGAAAGTATGGCCCTAACCACTTTCCAGGGCACTTCAGTGAGACGTCTGGATTATCGATGCAGTCATGCTGTGACTGCCTTCCGCACTGGCCGCAGACTCGGGCGGGTGAAGAGTGTCTACCAGGTTTTTGCAGCTCACAAACAATCTGACGCTAGCACCGTGCAGAGCTGGGTGGTGGGTGCGCGAGAACGCTGCGTCGTGCTTTCCAGCTTCGGTCGGGAGTTTAAGGCTCACAAAAAGCTGAAAAATACTACAGAGCAAAAAGTTGAAAAATACTCAAAACATTCTTAAACTGGATAGTTTAAGACTCAGTAAAGGTTGAAAAAGACTACAGAGCATTCTCAGAAGGTCTTCAAAAAAGATTTTTAAAAATTTGGTTTAATTTCCATCAAAAGCTTTGGATTCCCACAGGAAGGGAAGGGCCTCGGTGTCCGCTTGTGTAACATGAGGAGGAGATCAAGGCGGTGTCCACGAGGGTGTTTCAGCAGCTCAGCCAGTCTCCGCTTGAATTTTTTTCTTATCACGACCATTTGAATGAAGACACGCTATTAGAGCTGACTTTGAACACCCTGGGGACCCCATCAAGTTCACTCATGCTTTCAGGTGAGCTCTTTGACATTCAGTCTGTGAAACCAAGTGTCTCCTCTGCCATCTGGGCTTCATACGCGAACATCTTTAGACTCGGCGGTGACATAGGTTGTACCTATTGGGTTGGCCAAGAAGTCCGTTGAGTTTTTTCCCGTAAAATAAAAGACGCATTTTTCATTTCACCAATAACTTTACTGATTTGGATATTTTGAGTATGTCGGCTGTCTCCCGCTATTGGCTTCTAGTGGGCAGAGGCCAGGAGTGCTGCTGAACATCTTCCAACGCATAGGACAGCCCCACAGCAAAGCATTATTTCGCCAAAATCTCAGTAGTACCAAGTGACTTCACAAACCACTTTTGACCCATTCAATTAGTCACAGCACCTTCTCCACACACTGCACAAGTCTTTTTTTTGCATTTGTTACATTTTTACCTTTCTTGAAGTAATAAAGCATAATACACCAAAAATGTTGTGTATTTTCTTCCATCTTTAATATTAAAATGGCTACACAGAAATTCACCAACTTTGATTAGTATTTTTAAATGCACGCTGATATGACAGCTGTCACAATACAATCTAACAAAATTTTTCTGAATGAAGTCCAAGACAACTAAGCGCTACTAGAGCCATGCTATGGAAAAAACTAAACGGACTTTTTGTCCACGCCAGTACATTGTTTTGCTGTGTTGGAAATGGGTGTGAAGAGTTTACTTTTGTTTGCTTAAATTCAGACTTCGTATCAGTTTAGAGAAATGCAAATTAGATCTGCCACAGAGCATTGTTTTTACCCATCAGACTGACAAAGGTCAGAAATGGGATAGCACCGTGTGAGTGAGGACGCGGGGGTACTAGGTGGTGCGACCCCGCGGAGCACTGCCAAGTTTTAAATGTGTATACTCTCTGACCTAGTAATCCTGTTTTAGGAAATTATTCTACAGGTACACTCTCTCACCTACAGATACAGATATAGATGTAGATATTCAGTGCAGTTTTGTAGCAACAAAAAAAAACCTGGACACAAATGAAATGTCCACTAATGGGGACCGTTCAAGTAAATTTTAGTATATGTACGCAATGGAAGTCCCAACACTTCCTAAAGCAACAAGGCCAACCTAGATCCATTTATGAGTGGTATTTCCCAAGATGCATCGTTATGCGAAAGGAAAAAAAAAGCAGAGTGTAAATTGATGTTTGCGCTACTGTGTAAGTGGGGAGGAAAAAAAGAAACGGGCAAGAGACTGGTAACAGTGGTTGCTTCCTGGGAAGGAAACTGGGAGGTTCCAGGAGGCTCACTCACTTCTCGCCTCGCACCCTCTGAGTACTTTCATGTTCACGCACGAACTACACAAGCGAGTGGAAAGAACGAGGCCTGCGCGTGCTTGCCCATGTGAGAACATCTAAGCGAATAGACTGCTAAAGTGCAGGCAGGTGCCAGTGAAGACCCAAAGCCAACTCTCATCAACTAATTGGTTGTGTAATCAGCACTTAATGCCCAACTGGTTGAGTCTTGAGCATATCCTATTACAGAGGGTTTTAGCACTTATTTTTAACTTCCAAGTGTTTCTTCATTGACTTTTATGTTTCTGTAAGGATTGCAGGCAGTTGGTAAATACTGTTAGTGAATCAGTTTTAGAATACATTTTCCCCTGGTCCCGTTCCAAGACTTCACATCAGGTTTCAGTGAAGCCAGGAGTAATTGCCAGAGTCACCCCAGGCGTGTCCCCACGCTGTGCTGTGTGCCTGGACCACAGGCCCTGCTGAGACTCTGTCCCCAGTGCAGCAGCGGTGGACGGGGGCTGTTCGCAGGAGACAGTAAGGCTCTCTCCAGTTAAGAGTCACCTGCAGTGTCTAGAAAAGCAGGGGAAAATTACAAGCCCCTCAAATCTTAATCCAGCTATGTCGTTCAGGGCCCAAGCAGAAAAGAGCAGCAGCTGAGGATTTCAGTACATTTAATGCACAGGTGGTCAAAGAGCTGAAAAGCCGAAGGGAAATGGTTGGCAACCCGGAGACTAATCACAGCTGGAGCCCTACCGCTTCTCCCCAGAAAGGATGCGAGGAACCAAGGGAGGAAGAGCAGTTTTCAGAAGTAAGGGACGAGAGCCATGTGGCAGAAGCTGAGGCCACAGCGTACCCACCTGGGGCCTGGGCTGGAGAGGAGATGCAGCCACTGCCCCCAAGATAGCAAGGGAGGGGAGGAAATGCTCTGGCTTCTCCTTCCACCCATTGGCCAAACCCAGCAGGAAGCTAGCAGCGCCAGACGCCTGGAGGACACAGGCAGGCTCAGCTGTCCTGACACACAGAACCGAGCGGGGGAAGCCAGGAGCGGGTCCGAGGGCAATGGACTTGGGCCACCGCACCAGCTTTGCTTACGTTTTTGCAGTCAAAACCTTGGGCCACAATTTCTTGTGGCGCTTTAGAGAAAGTTTGTGTTTGTTGAAACAAGTGCTTTGGAAAATGCAAAGCCCTGAGTTAGTCAAAGAGATGCTGTTAACTTTGTAAGAAATGTAATCTTCACTGAAAATGACCTGAAAAGTGAAAGGCAGAGAAAACCCTTCCAAATGGTGCTGAAAACACATATTCTAGCAGCTCTGTTCTGAATGGCTGCCATGGAGATGATGTGTTCACGTGGACCAATCAATAACAAAGCTGTGGCAATATATTACTTTTATCTAAAAATAAGGGAGGCTTGGAAATATTTGAATGCCAATTATCAGACAATTTAAATGGACTCTATAATTTTTCTAGATTCTGCCATCATATCATACTTATGTCTGTATGTTTACTAAAAAGGGAAAAATGCTTTTCTGTAATACTTAAAGGTTGGCTTTAATAGTGATCTTCCAAAGGAACCTTGATACCATCCATCCATCTATCTATCCATCCATCCATCTGTCCATCCATCCATCCATCCATCCATATATCCATATATCCGTCCATCCATCCATCCACCCATCCCTCCCTTCATCCATTCATCCATTCACCCACCCACCCATCAGTCCATTCATCCATCCATCTATCCATCCATCCACCCACCCACCCACCCATCCATTCATTCATCTGTCCATCCATCTATCTGTCTACCCCTTTTTATATACCAGGCACTGTTATAGAGCTGATGTACAACAAAAGAAAAGTCCCTGTCCCGAGAACTTACATTGTAGTTTACTGTGCATGACTGTTATAGGGAACATTTGTTGTCATTTTGGTCACCTGGAATTATGAGTTGTTTTGTTAATGGGAGGATATCTTTGCTCACAAAACTTATGTCAGTGGATCCAATGACACTGTTATTCTTATGGTTAATATTACCGGAATAAAAAATTGTATATTCTCTTAATAATTTAAGAAAGTATCTGAAAATCTCCTTCCAGAAATTATTTAAGCAAGGAAGTTATCCTAACAGACTGATTTTTGAAACACGAGGCAAACTCTGCTCTTCTACCATTTCTGTTACTTCCCCTCAAAGATTCTTATCTGAGATAGTCCTTTCTTGGCCTGTTGACTGGAGAAAACATATAACCTTTGTGAGACTCAGTTTCTACATCAATAAAATAGCGACAACAGTGCCCAACTCTCCGTGGTTCGGAGGGTTAAATGACATAGTACAGGTCATGTAGGTATTTCCTTGGCAGAGGCTTTTAGTCAAAAGAAATATTTAAACCGTAGGGAAAGGTGAGTCTTTTTCTATTAGAAACGTGTTGGAAAATTTGAATAAATTCAAACACATGTAGCACAAGGGCAATGGTCTGGTGAACTGATCCTCAGTTTTAACATCAGAAGCAGGAGGGAGGAGAGGGCAAACTGGAGAGGTCAGGCTTCATGCGAAGGAGCCTCTTAGGCCTGGCCACGTGCAATAATATAACAATCTAGGCCAGCATTTGCCAGATCTTTACCTTTTAAAAAAAGGCTATACATCTCAATTTTTATAAGAAATCTATCAACTTAAAGCATTGGCAACAGATTCCAGTTATTTTATATTCTAGATTT
This sequence comes from Micronycteris hirsuta, assembly GCA_004026765.1. Lineage (NCBI taxonomy): Eukaryota > Metazoa > Chordata > Mammalia > Chiroptera > Phyllostomidae > Micronycteris > Micronycteris hirsuta. The sequence goes on from PVJI01003401.1 coordinate 13,189, forward strand.
CAAACATGGAGTAGGATTACCAAAAATTTCTGTACCTCACAGGAAGTTTGCCATTTCTAAATTATATTTTATCTATTAAATGAGAAGCGGTCAAAAACTTAAGAACAGAATAAATCATGAGCATTCTAGTCAAACAGATGCTGTTAACTTTGTAAGAAATGTAATCTTCGCTGAAAATGACCTGAAAAGTGAAAGGCAGAGAAAACCCTTCCAAATGGTGCTGAAAACACATATTCTAGCAGCTCTGTTCTGAATGGCTGCCATGGAGATGATGTGTTCACGTGGACCAATCAATAACAAAGCTGTGGCAATATATTACTTTTATCTAAAAAATCATTAACATCCAGTAGCATAGCAAGTGATGATACAAGGTTATAATGAAAGATTACGCCACCATAGCAACTAAGAGTGGGAGGCAGAGGTTGGCAAGTGCATCGGATTTGCCCAGGGAGCTTGTCAAATGCACAGAAGCCTGGGCTTCACACCTGTCCTTCTGAAGCCGTCTCCACAAACGGGGTTGTGGTGTCCATATATTTCACAACTTCGCAGATCATTCCAACGCACCATCCTAACTGAAAAACCTACAAAAGCAAAGGTAGTTATAAGACAGTGTGCATAGTGTTGTGTTTGATTAGCATCTGATCCAGCTGCATGTGAAAGAAACAACCCCCCCCCACACACACACATAAATAACAGCAGCTGAAACAAGATAAAGTGCATTTCTCCTGTAAGTGGAGCTCAGAAGTAGGCAATCCAGTCGACATCTCCATAAAGAAGTTAATGACCTGGGCTACATCCAACTCACCACCCCACCATACCTGGAGGATAGCCTCCTTCTCATAGTCCAAAATAGCAGCTGGAGCTCCAGCCCTCACATCCTCATTCCAAGCAACGAAGGCAGGGAGTGATAAAGAAGGGGCAAACGGCATGTGAAAACTGTTATTTTTAAGACACTTCCCAGAATTTACATCACAACATTTCTTCCACATTGCCAGAGTTTGGTCATATAGCCATGTCTAGCTACAAAGGAGGCTGGGAAAAGTTTTCTTCAGGAGAAGCCACGTACTCAGCTGCAAATCAGAAATTCTTCTAAAAAAATTTGATACAACCAATCTTGGATACAGAAACAACAATCTCTAGCAGAAGTACAATATTATATACAGGAGTATATAGTGGGCAAAAGTAGGTTTACAGTTGTGACAAATAATTAAAAAATAATACTACAGGAATAAAGTATGTTTTGCGTATTCACAACTGTAATCCTACTCCCACCCCTATATGAATTTGAACCATGTGAAATCAGTATTTTTAAGTTAAAGATAGACAATATCACCAGTTCATGTGGTTCCTTCTATTATATTTCTATGGATAAAAGTTTAGAAAGATATATAGTGCATAAAGATGTAAATACTGTTTATCTGTGGTTGCTGCAATCTCAGGTGGTCAGGAATTATTTGTGGGTCTTTAAAATAATAGTCATACTATATATGACCCCAAAAGGAATTTAAAAAACAGCATGTAAGTTATAGTCATACTTTTATAAAATAGATGACCATAATGCACACTCTTACACACACACACACACAGAGGTCTGTCCAAAAAGTATACAGCCATACAATATGAAAAATCGAGACCTCTTTTGAACATGACACAAGAAACATTGTCCATATGGCAATGACGCCTCAGTCCCCTTCAAAGTAGGCACCTTGGGACCTCACACAGTTCTCACAATTGATATCAGCTGCCCTGTCGCATTTTCCTGAATCTCATTGATGGTCTGAAATCTCTTCCCTTTCAAAGGTGATTTTAGTTTGGGGAAAAGCCAGAATTTGCAGGTCACCAAATCTGGGCTATAGAGGGGCCGTCACCTGGGTGATTTGATGTTTTGCCAAGAAACTCTGCACGAGACGTGACATTGCATTGTCGTGAAGCTGCCAATAGCCACAGCCTTCCAAATCATACAAAAAGTTTCCGTGGAGGAGTGTTCAAGCTTAATGCAAAATCTCATGCACATTTGTTGCTCTCTACTCACACAGTCATTTTGAATGCAACAGCCACACAGTACACATGCTCACTCAACAGCATCTGCTGCCCCCACTGACCTGTACAGTGAAGTCGTCATTGTTCACACATGCACATTCCAGTCCACTCTCCTTGGCTGCCAGTTTACATCCATGTCACACAAACCATTCTCGTTGTACTAACAATGGCTGGACGTTTTCAGGACAGACCACACATGCACGTGTGTACACATGCATTAAGAAACAAATAGTATCTTAAGCTGTAGTGCCATTGCGAACCATGTTGTCCAGGGATAGGTATTATGAAGGTGGTGTAGTACAGAGTACCAAGGGGGCAAGTGCTTTAGATAAGAGACAGGAAAGGTGACACTCCATTTGGCCCGGAGTGACAGAAAGAAGCCATCCTGCAAAGACCAGGGAAAAGCAATGCTGGCAGAGGGGGAAGCAGATAACGAGCCCCAGGGGCAGGGAGAGCGGGTCGGGCTAGAGGAACAGCAGGGAGGATGGTGTAGCTGGCCGGAGCAAAGCCGGAGAGCAGGGGCAGACCTGCAGTTGGACTGGTAGGCAATAGCCAATCCACATCGAGCTCATTCCTGCCTCAGGGTTCTTGCTCCTGCCAATTCCTCAGGCTGGAATTGCCCTCCCCAACTGCACCCAAATACTGCCTGCTCGGAGAGGCCTTCCTTGACCATTCCTGCAGCCACTGTCACTTCCTTGCCTCATGTCTTCTGAGACCTTATCACTATCAAGAAATGACAGTGCCGATTTGATGGGCATTGACTGCATTGCGGCCACTAGCGAAGGTCTCTTCTTGGATCACCCTTGGACCTCCAGGGTCTAGAGCCTGGCGCATTGTAAATACTTAAATAGTCGCTACAGGAAGGAACACACCCTTAAAGGAGGCAGCAGGGACAATTCCATTAGTCATATAGCCATATTTACTGAGAGCCTGCTATGTGCCAGGCACTAGGCCAAGTTGCTGGGGATGGATATATCAGTGAAACGAAGAGATTTTTAAAAGATTTTATTTATTTATTTTTAGAGAGAGGGGGAGGGAAGGAGAAAGAGGGAGAGAAATATCAGTATGTGGTTGCCTCTTGCACGTCCTGTATTGAGGACGTGACCCGCAATCCAGGCATGTGCCCTGATTGGGAATTGAACGAGCGACCCCTTGGATCGCAGCCTGCACTCACCCCACTGAGCTTCACCAGCCAGGGCCGAAGAGAGATTTTTAAAAAGAAAAAATCCCCACTTTCATGGGAACTTACTGAATGTAAGGGAGAAGGGGAAACAGGTAATACACAGATTATATATGATACATAAGTAGACAGACTGGGTATATTACGTTAGATGTAATAAGCTCTAAGAAGAATGATAAAGCAGACGGGAAGGAGACTAGGAGCAGATGGGGGTCGGGGGACAGAGCGCAGCAGTGTGAGAATGGGCAAGCCAAGGATGGCTTCTCCAAGCAGGGACTTCACCTGCGGACTTAGAAATACTCATTCTGGGGCCTCGCCCCAGACGCAGAGTCAGAAACTTTGGGGTGGGCCCAGCACAAGCCCTCCAGGTGCCTGTGCACGGTAACGCTGGGGCACCCCTGGAGCAAGGGGGTCTTCGCCGTTTGGTCCCAGTTGTTAGCCTTACCTACCCGATCACAATCTTTTTTATTTCACTAGTTGGACAGGGGGCCCGCCCAGCGCTTCGATTTCAGTGCTGCGCACGGACGTTCAGCGGGGGTTTACCCGAAGTCCACAGCACTCCAAGCACCCACCCGCCAACAGCAGCCCTACGGGGTCCTCTCTGCAACCCCAACTACTCCATCCAGTGACGCGGCTGCCTGTCCACCTTGGGCACCAGACGCCCAGGGTGGCAGGTGCAAAGGCGCCAGAGACAGGGAAGCCAAACACTACGCCAAGACCGCAGGGTTGCGGGCGTGGGACGCATCCCTTGCCACCGGCGTTCGCCTACCCTCCTGGGCGCTGGTGCGCCTTCTAGATCCCAAGGGAATCCGTGAGTCCGGGGCGGGAGGCCCGGGTATCGGGATTGGCCCGCAGCTTCCCCCGGGAGCCGCTGTAGCAAAGCCGGGTTGGGGCGGCTGAGTCTGGCCAGCGCCCTCTAGGCAGCGGAAGTGGAGTTTGCTTTACATCCGTCCTCCCGCCTCGCAGAGTTGGGAGAAGGAAGGGCTGGGGGGTTGTGGAAAAATAAAAGGAAAAGCCCCTGTACCATGTAGACCATTGCCCCCCACCCTGCCATCCCGGCCGGCCGGGGACCTCCCCAGTTTTTGGCCATGAACACGAACAGCGAGAGTGAGAGCTTCCCGGGCTCCGTGCAAAGTAAGTGCTTTTCCGGGCACAGTGCGCGCTCCGGGGCCCGGGCCCAAGCACGTCTGCGACGCAGTGAGCAGGCCCGGGGCCCCGAAATCGGGGTGACGGCCCCGTGCCTGCGTCTCGGAGACCGCGGCGGGCGCGCCGTGCAGAAGGCGCGGGAGTGGGCTTGGGGTGGGGGCACCCTACCCGGCGCAAGGCTGGGGGCGCTCACCAGTTTTGCAAGATCCCTTGGAAGGGAATGGTGGGGGAGGGAATTCTGTTCAGCCATTCGTACCCCGGTGGGACATTTCCCGGGCCCCGTGGCGGAGTTTGGGGGGCTTGGGGGTAACCGCTGCAATGCTGGTGGGAAAACTTCTGCTTCGGTGGCCCCAAATCCTTGAAGTCTGGGGATTGGAGGGTTTTACGAGATCTGGCTGGCTAGACTTGCCGCCTTCCTGCAAAGCCTTGTCCGTATTAAAGGTGGGGATTTGAATGGGCAGTGGAGCCGTGGTCCTTCTCTTTGAGTTTGAGGTGCATTTTTATTTTCCTGATGAGAACAAGCAGTCCCTGATTTCGCCTGTGCATTGTTTCCCAAGGAATGGCCCAGGGATTGAGCGCAAACCAGCCACCTGGGAGGACAAACGCTTATTTTAAAAAATAAAATAAAGCTCTCCGGGCCCCACCCATCAGGTCGGAGCATGGGGTGGGGCTGATGGAGGGAAGAGAGATCTGCTGGCCTTCCCTGGGAGATTCAGGTGCACATAAAGTTTGAAAACCCCTGGCACATAGTAAGCGCTGAGCCTGTTAGCGGTTCCTGTTAACAGTTTGGGAGACTTTGGCTCCCAAACTTGGCCGGGTATACTCGTATACTTTGTGAAAAGCACAGATTTCCCTAAACCCCAGCGCTCCTTCACCCCACCTCCCTTATGACTCATTCGGAAGTGGGACTGCGGGCGTCCATGTCTGACTCCTAGCCCACTTCCCTCAGGTCATTCTGATGCCGAAACAGGTTTGGAGAGGTTTGCAAAGATAAAAAGAAATTCTTTTTGATGGAAGTGAGCACGAAGTGTGTCCATTGTTTTTACTTGGTCTCAGTCATTCTCACTCCAAGCACAAGAGGCAGGTATGGAAATGTTATCATTCCAAATTTTTAGAGAGAGCTACTTTCAAGTTCAGATAGGATAGGGTACCTCAGTAATAACTCAACCAAGAGACATGCTGGGGGGTGGGGACCCTTGTGCTGGCCTCTTACAAGCACCATGTCCTTGAACTGTTCAACTTTCCTCCCCATGTACTTCTGGGGATCAGTCCTGTGCAATCATTAAGGAATTCTCAGCGGTGCAGGTCACTTCATCTCCTGGCTCCTCGTTTTCCTGTGAGTCCCAGGAGCACCTCGCCAGCACTGTTCCGGAGATGAAGGGAAGCTGCTGTTCCTCCCTGCCACTGACCCGGGAGGACTTAAGTGCACAGGGCCCTCTGCAGCAGGGCCCCATCTCTCCTTAGCAAGTCAACCAATGCGGTCTGCACAAAGGCTCCCTGCCTCAGTTAGACTGAGGGGAAGTGAACATACTGTAACTAACGAAATTTCAGAAAATTATGATGCATGGATGCCAACCATATATGCACAAAGTATTTCTGTTACTTAGACATGGGGAAACTTGGAAACAATATAAAGGCCTTATAGTTACTGAAGATGATAAAGCATGGGTAAAATGAACTGATGTAATGTGTAATTACATGGTTATATTTATAAATATATCTCAGAGATGTAGCACAATACTTATGTGAGATTATGTGGGGAAAAGATTGACTTTACATTATGATCCGGAACAAATTTCAATAAAAACAATTTTTAATTGAAGATGAATGGAAGAAAATATTTTCAATGTTCATGGTAACCATGAAAGATTGTGATTTACCCCTATGCTTCTCTTTCCAATTTTCTGTTATACATATGCGTTCTTTATAATAAGGAAAAAAAAAATTTAAAAATTAAGGTTCTCAGGCCCGGCTGGCGTAGCTCAGTGGATTGAGCGCGGGCTGGGAACCAGAGGGTCCCGGTTCGATTCCCAGTCGGGGCACATGCCTGGGTTGCGGGCCAGGTCCCCAGTGAGGGCCATGTGAGAGGCAACCATACATTGTTCTTTCTCCCTTCCTTCTCCTCTCTCTAAAAATAAATAAAATATTAAAAAAAAAAAAATTAAGGTTCTCATATTAAAGACATTAGTGGTGTTCCTTTATTCAGTAAACATTTACATAGCACTTTCTGATATAGTGCCAGGTACTCTGGTGGGTGCGAATGTTAACACAGTATTAACTCTTGATATCGTTACTATTGAGAAATAATGTCCCTATTAGTTAAGAATGAATTTTGGCTACAAATAACAAAACTGAACTATATTTTTAGCTCAATGAGAAGTCTGGAATTGGTTGTTTCAGGAGATCAGTGAAGTAAGGACGAGCATTTGTAGGAATGTTAGCGTTTTCCTCGTGGTTTCAATATAGCTGCACAAGCCCCTTTCATCACATCTGCATTCAAGGCAAAGTATTCCCTTTTTATCATGAAAGCCAAACTTTCTCCAGAAGCTCCTTTACCAGTGTGCTGGAGGGATTCCCACATATGTAAGGGACCAAGATTATTTAGACTAGTGGTTCTTTCAGGGTAGGGTGGAGGGACATGGTTTGGAACTGTAGAGGGATTGGTTTTTGTGATTTCATAGTTAGTTTTCATAAGACAGCAAAGGACAACTGCTGTCTAGTTGAGGAAGAGATGGCTGCTGGTCCTTGGAAGTGCAGGGCAGGTGTGCCCATCAGAGATCTTTCTTGTGTAAAATGCCACTTGTGCCCCTCCGGACAAAAATGTGGTCTGAGCCATTACTTGGGTCTCGGTAGGTTGCTGCCAGGACAGCATTGGTATTCTGTTTCCCAGAAAGAAGAAGGACGTTAGAGTGAGCATTGAGCCGGCACCTAGCCGTGTCTGCCACATGCCTGTTTGCCTCCCGTGGATCCAGTTTGTATTGTAATTTCAGGCTATTTGGAATTAATCTGTGACTGTCCCTTTGTCCCATGGAGTTCCAGGAGGCACAACGGTGCTGGTCGAGCTGACCCCCGACATCCACATCTGCGGCATCTGCAAGCAGCAGTTCAACAACCTGGACACCTTCGTGGCCCACAAGCAGAGTGGCTGCCAGCTGCCCAGCGCGCCTGGGGCGACCCCCGGTGCGGTCCAGTTTGTGGCGGAGGAAACGGTGCCCGCCACCCAGGCGCAGACCACCAGAACCATCACCTCGGAGACTCAGACCATCACAGGTACGGCTGGGGGGTGGGGAACGGTCAAAGTGGGCCATGAACCAGATGCCTCCATGGAACTTGTGTAAATAGAGTTTCCCAGGGTCTACCCCCGGGGGTTGCTGATTCATTATTTTTAACAAGCTCCACTGGGAAACCAGCTGCCCAGGCAGGTTGGGGAACTGCTGGGGTAAACCATTAAGTGTTAGCAGTTCGCAGTGTTGTCACACATTACACAATATAAACAAACACACAAACAAAAAGTTTCTAAAACAAAAGCCTATACACGAAGAAGAAAATACTTGCGGGAAATAACATTGCAGTTTTTTTTTTTTTTTAATGCTTATTTTGGGTGATGGGAGTATGTGTACAATCCTTGAATTTGCATTATTTGTGTCAAGGGACAAAAAATGTAGCGTTTTTGTTTGTTTGTTTTTAAACCTACAAACGGGTGTTGATGCTTCCCCTTCCCTGGGCTGCAACCAGAAAAACAAAAGTTCATCCCAATTCTGGGTTGTGTCCACTTAATCAATGAATTGCGTATGGATCCAAAATTTAAACGTGTATAATGAAGCCATGAAAGCCCTAGAGTAAACAATATTCACACACTTGCACTCATACACACTGAGACACATAAACACACACACACACACACTTGTACCTATGTAACTTAACCGTCTTAGGGGATCAGGCAGATAACTAAAAACATGAAGTTACCCCTTTATGAGATGGTGCAGACATTGTGGGGGCCTGTGGGGAATTGGAGAATGTATTCCTTAGCTAAAGGAATTCTAATTTTTAAATTTATATATATATATAAAAAAATATGTGTCCCTGGCTGATGTGGCTCAGTTGGTTGGAGCATCCTCCCATAGCCCGAAAGGTTATGCATTCAATCCCTGGTCAGAGCACTTGCCCAGGTTGCAGGTTCGATCCCTGATCAGGGCACATACAAGAAGGCAACCAATTGATATTTCTCTCTCGCATCGATGTTTCTCCCTCCCTCTCTCCCTCTCTCCCTCCCTCTCTCTAAAAAGCAATGAAAAAAATGTCCTCAGGTGAGGATACACACATACACACACACACACACACAAACGTATTAATACTGTGCCTACCAAAGACACCCCCACAAAAAAGAAAGAAAAAGAATCATGTATATGGTTGCAAATAAAGTTGCAATTTTTCCCAAGTGAAAACAATATGTAAAAAGTCCACCTGCAACTGGAGAAAAACATTGCAGCATATGCAGCCAGGGCCTAATGTCCCTCGCAGGTAAAGAACTCCTAAAATCAACAGAGCAGAGAAAAAGAGCCGAGTGGAAAAGTCAGAAGGGCAGCAGGCGACACACAATTGCCCACTAAACGGACAGTGCCCCGTTGCCTTGGTAGCCGAAGCAATGCTTGTCAACAGACGGCTCAGGGCGTGGATTTGCTGTTTGTCCTGGAGGTACATGTAACACGGGCGGTTTTGTGATCGCGTTCAAATTTTATATATTGAAAATCTTTCCCATTTTGAAATGTACATAAGACACATTTACCCAGTTAATTCCATGTATTTATCTTTAAAAAACTGGACAGTATGCACTAAGAAGAAAGTGGGGCTTTCACATGCGTACGTCAAGAAATTCGATAAATCAATATGAAAGATTCAGACAGTGGAGTGTGACTTAGCCTTGAAAAGGGGAGCTAGATCTGTGAGCAGGCCTAGGGAAATTCTCTAGGTAAGTGAAAAACACACATTCATGGCAAGCTTCTAGAACAGGAATGAGGTAATGAGGCAGGTAATGCTGGTCAGAGAAATAGAAGCTGTGCATGAACATTAGGGAGTGGTGGGGACTGTGGAAAAGGGGAGCAAGCTCGGCACAAGGCCTCTCATTCTCAGTTGAGTCAGTGAGCAACTGACTGCCCAGACATCCGTCAGTGGGGCTGACCCCGCACCCAGTAACTGCTCCTCCTTTCTGTCCTCGTCCTTTGCTAGAAGATGTTCGCCCTCCTCTCAGCATTGCCACTGCCCCGCGACCTTTCAGTCTTCCTGTCCCTCATTTCTGCTGGATGCTCAGGGCAGACCTGGAATCCTCTTTGTGCCCGCTCACGGTGCCACCCACTGCACCGTGTCCAAGGAAGCTCCAAGCTCCGGAGACAGGCTGCTGGCTCCGCAGTCTGTCTGCAGTTTAGCATCGCACCGCCCTAGACTGGGCAGGTCACTCACTCACGCTGATTAATATTCCTCCTGTGTACAGAGGGGTCATAATGGTACCTAACACCATTAGGTAATAGAATTAGGTGCCTAAGACCTCATATCACTGGGTTATTGTGAGGACTCTGCAGTAATCCACGTAAAGGACCTGGGGCAGAGTAATTGGACTCAGTAAACAACCGCGTTTATGAACGCGGAGATGAATGAACAGGTGAGGAGCAGATGGCGAGAGTTGCTGCTTTTCTGCCTGACTCCGCCGTGCTGATTGCTCCTGCTCCTGGGTCACGGAACAGGCAGAATCTGGCTTTTTTCCTTTCTTTTGCACTATTTACTTTGGTTTTCTGGGCCCACCTCTGCCCAAACCTGGCCTTCAGCATTGCACTGTGACAGTCCCCAGACCTGCCTGTGGACCAGAGTCCCCAGGGAGCTTGTTAAAGACATTGGGACCTGGCCTCCGCCTCCTGACTCGGGACCTCTGGGACCGAGGCATCTGTTGTTGTTTTTTTAACAAGCTCCCCGGGGGATTCCTGGTCTCGACCAGTTTGGAAAGTCACTCACCGCCACCGCCCAAACCCGACGCTGGCAGATGGCTCCAGGTGCCTCCCCTAGACAGTGTCCAGACTTCATCGACCCTCTCCAGTCCTTGTGAAGCCGAGCCCGTCCCTGCTCAGCTCATAGGTCTCCTCCCTGTCCTGTAACAGCTGTAAAGTGAAATGTTTTCTCTGCTGGAAAGCTCCCTGTTTCACGTTTGATTTAAGAACTTTCCTGCAAGAGCGGTAAAATTAGATGTTGATGCTGGCGGGGGAAAAAATAGTGTCCCACGTGCTTTTTCTAAGTTCGTGGGTTAAAACTACGGGGCTTTGGCGCCCGGGCCCTGGGTTTGAGTCTTCGCTGTGTAGGGCCTGAGGAGCCAGCCGTGCGACCGTGGCACATTCCAAGGACTCTTGGTGTCCCGTTTTTAAAGTGGGGATAGGAACAGAGTGCCAGTTTGGGGTCCTGAGCCGGACTGGATCGAACTCCTGTAGCTGCGACTTGCTACCAGGTGACTTTGGGCAGGTCACTTAGGGCCTCAGTGTCTCTGTCTCCCCAACTGTAAAGTGGAAGCAATGATAGTTATGGTCATGTTAGTGGGTTCTAACCAGGTGTTAGTGGCCCCTACATGTCGGCTCTTGCTTACTGACTCAGGGGCAGCAAAAATTCAATGAAACAGCACACGGAAAGTGTTGGCACAGGGTCTGCCCCCCAGCCAGTGCTAGTTGAATTGATCACTTGACCCCGCATGATCTTTTGGTTAGTTTTTACTCTTCAGATTCCAGCTTAAAAGTCACCTCCACCTAGATGCTTGCCATGATTTCCCCTCCTCCCCTCCTTCCCCCCTCTCCTCCTCCCCCAACCCCAAGGTTAGGTTTCTCACTGCTTCCCCACCTAGCACTTACCACAGTGTTGATTAATGGGTTATTGGGTGACAAGCCATCTTTACTTAGCCAGAGAAGTGAATTCAGATGCTGCCAAGGGTCCAGCAATGTAGCGGATGCAGCAGGTGGAGAGCAGGAGGGCCTGTGGGCAGCCAGCTGAGAAAGGAAGGCGGCCCGGACCAACCAGGGCCACCATCAGCGAGGTCCCAGTGTTGCTAGGAGCGGGGCCAGCCCCCACAGGCCCTGCTGCTCTCCTGTTGGATGGAGCCGTTCCACAGAACATCGGCGTGAAGCGGGGCCACTCCGGGACCATGCTGGAACGGGACAAAAACAGAACACCTCCGTCATCATGTTTGAGCCACAAAACACCAGACACCCCCTTCCCCACTAATCGGAGAGACATCTGCTCCTCTGCCTACTACAGCTTTAGCCTCCTCTGCTCCTGGGTAATATTTACTAAGAGTCAGATCATAGACTTTCCCCTCTTTCTGACAGTGTGCAGCGCAGGCTCCATCGCCCCCCCCCCCAACAGATGTCCAGCATGAGCCCCGAACCGGAGTCCTTTCTAGCACCCTGTTCCCGAGACACCCCGCAGCTCCATGGTCTGAGGGATCCCTCCATGCGACCAGTCATAGACTTACCCGCCTACATGTGTGGCCATGGCGGTCTGTGGCCAGAGGACGTGGACATGTGGAAGACCCACCTCGCCCGACTGGTTCTGAAAACCTTTAGAAAGAATCTGAAGGCCCGTCTAGGCCTCTGAGCCGTAAACCAGTGGTTCGGTTTCTGGTCTACCAGACCGTCGGGCTCCCTGCAGGCCGGGCACGGGCACACCGCAGAGCAGTTACCGAGCGAGTGCGGGAGAGGACGGCGGGCGGGCTCTGTTTGTGAGTGAGTGTGCGTGTAGCATGGGCAGGGCGCCTGCCCCGTTGTGAGGGCCCAGTGAGAGGGCCCAGCTTCGGGACTGTCGTGTGCCACCTGCGGGAGCTGGGGTCGCGGAGACGCTTGTCCTTGGAGCACGCCCAGCCCCTGAGCAGGGAGGACGATTCAGTGGTGAGACTCACAGGCCCAGCCATCTGTGATGCGCACAGCCTTGTCAAAGAGTTAATGGAGTAGATCGGTCCCCGGTGGGGGGGAAGCCCCAGAAACAATTGTGAGAGTGAAGGAATAGTAAGTTCTGAAAGACTCGCCTGCCTTTGGGAGGAAGGTGGTGGGAACGGGGCGTTTCCTTACGGTGGTCTGGGGCGGGGCCGCTCGCAGCAAGAGCTGATGATGGTGTCTAGAGATACACAGGGAGTATGTGGTGATGGCCATGCTTCCCCTCTGGCGTTTATTCTGAAGGAGCTTGGGAGCCATCGAAGGTTGTTGAGCACCTGAGTGATGGAGAAGCCAAACTATGTAATGATTGGCCACAGGATGTGGCAACCGTAACACTTGCTAATTCATAGGCTGTGCTTATTAAGTGCCAGTCACTTTCCTAAGTACTCTGTATGAGGTCCTCTTCACAACCATAAATTAAATGCTGAGAAATATCATCCCCATTTTACCCATAACAAACTAAGAAACGACAGGGCTAAATAACTTGTTTGAGGAGATAGAGCGGCAGAACGGGGTCTCAAATCCAGGCTCCCTGGCTGCAGAATCTGTGCCCTTGACCGCTGCACACCATCCCTTAGTAAAAGCCTCACTGCAGTGTTTCTCAAAAGAACACCTGGAGCTTTGGTGAAAAATGCAGTCCCCAGGGCCCCTCCCCTGGGGATAACATCCTGATGGGTCTGAGCAGGGCCCTGGGAATCTGCATCAGCTACTGCTTTCCCTTGCCCTGAACGCCCAACTACAACTGGGTCAGACAATAAGATTTTGATTATCTGATTAGGGACAAGAACGAGCAGAGCATACCCAGGGTCAGTTCTGTCATTCGCAGGCAGAAAATTCTTTGCATCTTCCTCATGTCCTGGTGATGGGCCTTGTCCTTTGGCCTCACCCTTCATGTACCTCATGGTGGCAAGAAGGCTCCCACTGCT
>PVJI01003401.1:26538-60771 GCA_004026765.1 Micronycteris hirsuta
GTGCGGGGGGGGGGCGGGGGGGGTGGGATCTGAGGCCAACAGAGGCTACCTAACTGGCCCAAGGTTACACACACAATAGGTAGCTGAACCTGGACAGATACCAATCCAAAGACACATTTTAGGGTGTCTAAAACGGAGGTGCACCTTGGAATTCATGCGCATGCTCTCGGCCAATAGGCGAACAGAGCCACCTTCCTGGGCCTGTGAACAAGCTCGATTGGAGTCGATCACATTTTTGTCACTTGGGCAGAGTTGTGTGCATTTTTTTGGAAGTACGTCTGTTGGGTTCAGTTGCTATTCAGGACATCCTCCAAGATAACTGCGTGATGATTCGGGTCGCAGATGAAAAGTGACTATACCCAGAAGAACCTGGAAACACTGGTCGGGGCTCGGTCTGCCGGTAACGAAGCACACGTGCATTGTGGGAGGGACAGCGCCTTGTTCGTGCAGAGCGGCAGCGAGAGAAGTGGGTCCCTCCCCCCGACAAAGCGGGACTCACTTACTGCCGAAAGGCATGGAGAAGGGTCATCCACGCCAGCGCTTCTCAAGCCCAGAGTCACCTGAGCAGGTTGTTAGAACGGTGCCAGGTCCGCTCTGGAGTTTCTGATTAGTAGGCGGGATGGGGCCCAAGAGCTTGCCTGCATAGCAGTTCTCAGGTGGGTCCGGCGAGCTGCGGGCTGAGGAGCCCAGGGCTGCTGGCTGGGGTCCGAGCAGAGCAGGGGAAACAGGAGCAATAGCCAAATCCCATCAATAGTTGAAAAGATGTCAGTAAGAGGCAGGTATGATTGATTCACATACCTGAGAGACTTGGCATGAAGACAGAATAGCAGCTTGTCAGAATATTTTGGCCAACTTTAAAACAAAAGCCACTTCCCTCCACATGTTTCACTTGAGAAAGATTGAAACCTTGAGTTTACTCAAATGCTTGGGAGTTATTTCACGTGCATCCGGATGATGTCATTCATTGCCCGAGGTGTCCAAGAGGTGGCAGTCCAAATATCCAAAGAGTTCTAAACGCACTCAATAAACATAAAATATCTAAGGAATGTCAATACTAGGTAGAAGATAAGGAATAGGAAAGCATTGCCTTATAATATGTTTAATTGGCAGCTTTTAAAATCTGTTATACTTAAGATAAGGGTACATCTTATAATCTGTAACATCTTACAGTCAAAGAATGAAGAGGTTTGTTTTAAGAGAAAATACAACACCTCAAGTCTGAGGCATAGATACTGTGGCTTCAGGCATGGCCAAGGTAGGTAGGTAATGATGTTAGGTCTGTGTTGATTTCAATAAGTATATTCTGTACATACAATGCCCAAAATATCAGAGGTAGTGCCCTAGTGACTGAAATTTGGGAACAGAATATGACAGTGGCTTTTATAATCATTAGGGCATCTGGCCTGACAAGTTCACCCAGTGAATGAACCCCAGTGGTTGTATTTATTCTGTATTTGAACAAATCTCCCTGTGACAAACTACGTATACTAAGGGAAGGAGGAAAATATGTCCAAATCCCACACCCTAAACTTACTTAACAAGCTGTCACAAAAATTTTCCATAAGCAAAGAAAAAAAATAAACAAATTTGAGCCTACCTGTTTTATCTTTTATAATGATAAAGATGTTTGGTCTCTTTTTTTTTTTTTCTTTCTTCCTCAAAACTCCAGTGAGAGTACGAGGACTTTTTTAGGAGTACTTGTGTTAAAGAGTGTTTTTTAGTGAATTTGTAGTTTTGCCCAGAGTTTCTTCAATCAGTTCCTCTCCTTTCGTTTGTTAGGATTTTGTGGTAAACTTACGAAAGTACCTAATGCATTTGGCTGGATTAACAGGAAACCTTCGTGGTGTAAACAGTAGGGACACCTTGTTTATTTATTAAGTCTAGATTTGGGTGATTTCAGAGCTCTGGCTCAGCGTCAGATATCCTTGGTATTTGTTCCCTTATGTTTACAGAATGGCTGCCACAGATCCAGGCATCACGTCTTCACTCTAGCACTTCCAAAGACAGGAAGTGGTGCAACCAGGGCAGCAAGAATGAGCTTTCCTCATTGTCTCTCTTTCTGCCCCCCTCTTGTTCTTTTGGTTGGTTGGGTTTTTTTGTTTTTTTTTTTTAATCAAGGAGAAAATCTTTTACTGAAGCCCCTAGCAGGCATTCTCAAGAGTCTCACTGGCTAGAACAGGGTCACATGAACACTCCCAAGCAGCTAGGGAGGTTGGGAAAGCAGTCCATCCTGTTCATTCTCTAGAAAGGAAGGTAGGCCAAAGGGACAGCTAGCTGTCAGTCATCCATCCCATGAAAATCGATAACCACTGTATCTTTCAGTTTCAGCTCCAGAGTTTGTCTTTGAGCACGGCTACCAAACGTACCTGCCCACAGAGAGCAATGAAAACCAGACCGCCACTGTCATCTCCCTGCCTGCCAAGTCGCGTGCTAAAAAGCCTGCAGCCCCACCTGCTCAGAAGAGGCTTAACTGTTGCTACCCAGGTAAAGGCAGCCTGGCCTGAAAACCTGAGCCCGCTGCCCACCTCTCACTACCCCTGGTCGCCATGCACATAGACCTTTATAGCCGGGGGACTTTGAAATGGGACTCGTGAGAATTGCAGGTTCTGTGAACTTTTTATACTGTGCTGTATGTAGCTCAGGAAGACATCCAGAGAGGTGTTGCTCTTCTTACTTTTTTGAAAGGGAAAAAAAAACCAACTTTTTTATCTTTTTTATTTGGAAATAATTTCAGAATTACAGAAAGGGTACAAAAAAATTGTTCAAAAAATTGCTGTATTCCCTTCATCTGGATTCCCCAAATGTTTACATATTACGTGTGCTTTGTCATTCTTTCCATATGTACATAATTTCTCCCTCAAGCCGTTTTAGAGTAAGTTGCAGACATGCAGTCCCTTTACCCCTCGGTGCCTCAATGTGCATTTCCTAGAAACGTGGAAATTCTTTTATGTAACCACAATGCAACCATCAAAGTCAGGAAATTGGCATTCATGCACACTGTTGTCAAGTTAATGACCTTGCTAAGGTTTTACCAGCTGTCTCTGCGTCAGAAGAAAACAGTTTTCCATGGTCCAGGATCCAGGTCACGGTCACACGTGGCATTTAGTTTCCACGTGTCCTTTCCTTGCGTCCTAAGCTCTTCTTTTGTGACCCTGACATTTCTGACAAGTACAGGCCCGTTTGGTAAAATGCTCCTCAGTTGGGGTGTGTCCGATGTTTCCTGGGGATGAGACGAGTGATGCGGTTTGGGCAGGAAGCGTGGCAGCGATCTTCTGACCTCGGTGCGTCGGACCAGGAGGCCGGGACGGCTCTTCCTCCCGTTTCTGTGGGCTTCACTTTCCGCCCTCGGTTAGAAGTTTCTGCCCCGTTTTTCCACTCTGCAGTTACCCTGCTTCCCTTTGTTCGTAATCTTTTCTTGCCTTTGTTAAGGTTGCCAGTTCAAGACCGCGTACGGCATGAAGGACATGGAGCGTCACTTAAAAATCCACACAGGTAAGAAGCATTTCCTTAGCACCTATACCCGCAATGCATGCTGTGCGCTAGGAGCTGGGCGTCCCGACAAGTCGGACACGTGGCGCGACACCAAGTCTCGCTGGAAAATCAACACAGACGAAGCACAAATACGCTGCCATTTCTACACACACTTTGGTGGAAGATGTTTAAAGCCTTGAAATCCAGGGCTGGCGCAGATATGAGCAGACTTAACTAGGGGAGATGTGAATAGCTACAGCCATGTTGAAAACCGATCTGCCAGAATTAGTTAAAATGTAAATGGCCCTGTTTTTCTCATTTGGAGGAGGTGACCCTATAAATGTGTGTCTGTGTGGACGTGTGTGTGTGTGTGTGTGTGTGAGAGAGAGAGAGAGAGAGGATTGGTAAAGAGAAGAATAAGGGGAAGAATAGTAACTTTTATGCATCTTTATATCATCTCATTGGATACCGTGAGTGTGTTATTTTTGCAGTTTTGAAAGGGGGACTTTAATAAATACTTTTTTTAAGGAGAGAAAAAGATTGATGCATGGAAAAAGAAAAATGATTTTTTTTCTAGTGATTTTAATTTTCTTTAATGTATTATTTTTATGTCTCCCAAGCTTTCTGCATGGAGAAGGCATTGCTTTTTCATACTGTCTTAAACAAAGTGTGAGATGCTCGTAACTCCGTGATGCGGCCGTGTCTAATGTGGGGACACAGCGAACTTGGGCTTGGGTGTCACTCATTGCCCAAGGTGACATTTTCGCCTCAGCTTTGGAAGAGCAGTTATTTTTGATATTCCTTGGCCATGGCCGATGACTGCCTTGTGGCACCGGGGGTCACCATTACATCTAATCAACCTCACAGTGACATGTCACTTGCATTTATTCTAATGATCAGAAGGTTAAGTTGCTAAGTCTCAGGTATTGTTAAGCATTCTCGAGTAGCAGGCAGCGGACCTCTCCACGGCGCTTTTTTGCGTTGACGCTCCATCGGCCAATCACGCATCGCATGTTCGTCATTGCGCAGGCGCAATGATTATTCACAGGACTGGGGGAGCCTTATGAAAAAACAAGGGCGGGCAGCAACCTTCAGTCCCATTCTGCCAGCCTTCAGAAAGCATCTTTCACATTCAGGTAGCCAAGCTTGGGTTCGCAGGATAGTTTCTCCGGAACGGCAGTGTCTCCGTCAACATCTTTAGGTTGGGGGGTTGGCAGGAAGGTGCCCTCACCCTCGTCCGTGGCAGGAGCAGCACCCGCAGGGCTCTGGAGCGGTGGAGCCCCCGCGGCTGCTCACCGTTGCAAGCGCACGGGACAGGAGCTCGTGAGCAGCTGACAGTAATGAGAAATTAGTGTTCCTGGATTAGTCAGTTTGACTAGTCACATTTTTAATAATAAAATTATACCTTTTAGATGTGTTCTTAAGAGCCAGATTTTTTTTTTCTATGACGATAGTGATCAGCTTTGGCTGACAATTGATATGAGCACTTGGCTATTCAAGATTTGTCCAAAATACCTATTTGGTCTATTGCATAAAAGAAAAGGTAAAAATCTTGACTCACGTGCCTCCTTTTTCTTCCCCACTGCCCAAACATCACCAGTCTTAATTGTCTAGTGTGTCTCATTCTTAGATTTTGGCATGCCTCTGCCGAGCCTAAAAAGCACACACACTTTACTTTTTCCATCTCTTGCTCCGTTAATACTGTGTGTTATTACACACTATAGAATGTTGTCTCTGACTTGCTGCTTTCCGTTTGCTGCTGGACATCTTTCCTCGTCAGTATGTACCTACCTGTTTTATTCTTTTCGATGGCCAAGTAAGGAATGGGTTCAGCAGTTCACGGTCATGTCTGTACGTGAAATACTTCTGCCTGAAAAGCCGTGTTGTGGGTATTAATGGTGTGAAAGGATGTAGCCAGTGGGGAGTCCGTGTTGCGTGTGGCTGAGAAAGCAAGACAGGCATGGATTCTAATTCCAGTCGTTGAGAGAATTAAGTAAAACCGCTCAGAGGCATAGTGCCTTTCAGAAAGGAAGTGTTTGTGTCACTGAAGAGTTCTTTCCGCGCCAGAGAAAAAGTGCAGGTACACATGGGTTCGAAAGAGACTGGAAAAATAGATGTCAAAAAATGGCTGAGTGACAAGCCGACACGTGTCCAGTGAGTGCAGATTAAGTCGCCATTGCCGAGAAGCCCAGGCACCAGCTCAGACAAGCTGGGGCTTTTTGTCTCCCTCGCGTTATAGACCAGAGGTGAGCCGGTGGTCCAGGGTGTGCAGGCGGCTCTGTCCTGTGAGAACATGCAGGGGTTGGAGGTCCATCTGTGCCATCACAGCACATTGTGTTACATCATCCACCGCCTGCAGGTGCGCTGCCCACACCCACCTGCACCTGCAGCGCACCCCCATACCGTGCTTACCACCGGCGAGAAGGAGAGGAAAGAGAAAACGTATAGAGCAGGCAATGACTTTTTACGAAAGGGACACACTTACCTCCTCTGGCATTTCCTTGATGAGGACTGCGTTGCAGAATTGCACCTTGCTGCAGGTGAGGCTGAGAAATACCACATCTAGCTGGTCATCCATGATTTCCTAAAATGCAGGGGTTCCGTGGTTTAGGGCATGCCTCATGTGAAAAGGAAAAAGGGGAGAGTGGATACAGGGGACAGGGAACACTTTATTTCACTTAGCTGGACTTCAGACGTTTGAGTTGCATTCTGCTTTTAATAAATTGGAAACTCATATTCATTGTAGGGAAGATTAGAAAACACCAGTGATAGCATATTCATCTTCAAATAGAACAAACCTGCCCCCAAGATGTCAGCTCTTTGTCTATCCCGTGTCCAGCTCGGGGTTCCCTGAACCACGACTTTGCTGGTCATGCTGCACGCTTTCCGGAAGGCAGTGGCAGGGAAGACTTTTTCTCTTCCATGCCATTGCTTCCTGACGCGCTCTGGTTGTGTGTCCGAAGGAGACAAACCCCACAAGTGTGAAGTCTGTGGCAAGTGCTTCAGCCGGAAGGACAAGCTGAAGACCCACATGCGGTGCCACACGGGCGTGAAGCCCTACAAGTGCAAGACGTGCGACTATGCGGCCGCCGACAGCAGCAGCCTGAACAAGCACCTGCGGATCCACTCCGACGAGCGGCCCTTCAAGTGCCAGATCTGCCCCTACGCCAGCCGCAACTCCAGCCAGCTCACCGTCCACCTGCGCTCCCACACAGGTGAGGCCCCGCGCCCTGCTCCTGACTCCCTCCTGCTGCCGTCGTGGACCCTTAGGGCATTTAGTCTGGACGGAGGAACATGAGCTGGGCATGCTGGGCGATCCCGTGGTATGCAGTTTTTGCTGTTTTCCTCCCCCCAGAAGTGCCTTTCTCAGTAGAATAGTGGAAAATATCGACTTATAAATATACAGGGTCCGGCACAAATAATGCCCCTCTTTTTATTACAAAATGCTAAGCATGTAATTCTATAATATAACAACATCACACTCAGACACACCCTATGACATTTTAGGTGAAACATTCAGATTGAAACTATAGATTATTCCAGCCATATCATTACCCTACCAACCACACTGGAGCAGGCGTTAATTCTGCCGGGCCCCGTGTATATATGTCTTTATGTAACTTTATAACTTATTTGCTAGGTAGAGTATTTAATTGAGGAGATGTGCTAGATGAAATAGAGATATAAAGGACATATTTTTAATACATTCCGGCATACTGGTTGGTTAGTCACTTCACTCCTTTTTAAAGGGTACTCTGATTGGTCCGTGTGGGACTTGCTTGATGGAAAAACTGAGCAGAGTAGGTCACTTAACCGACTGTGGATGCTTTCCTTTTGGCAGGCGTATCTGTTAGCAATGAAATGATGCTGTGTGACAACTGCCACAAAACCTCAGCGGCATGTCACACTCAGTGTTTAATGCTCACGTACTTCAGGTCAGCAGTGGGTTGGCCAGACAACTCTGTTGACCTTGACTGGGCTTAATCACATGTGCAGGGAAGGCTGGGTGTCCACTGACCTTGGCTGGGAACCTGTTGGCTATGAGCTGCCTGGCTGTCCACTTGCCTTGGCTGGGGCCATCCCGCCTGCTCCCCATATTTCTTCTCCCTCTGGGACCAGTGGGCTACCCCAGGCTTGCCCTCGTCATGACGGTGGCAGTAATACCAGCAAGTCCGCCCTAGTGTGTAACCCCATTTCAAACCTCTACGTGCATCCCATTGGCTGAAGCAGGTTATATTTGGGGCCTGGCGTCCAGAGATGGGGCTGAGCTCCGCCCCCAGGAGGAGGGCACTGCAGGGCGACATGTCAAAGGTCAGAGAGACAAGGAGGGATAAGAATTGGGGCCATTTCTGCAAATGGCAGTCCACCCCACCACCACTCACCTCTTTCTGACACACAAATGCATTCACACCCTCCCAAGCCCGCCCCCCAGAAGTGGCGTCCAGTCACAGGATCAGACTTAAAGCCCAGGACCTTGTGGTCTACGTCAGGTCTGGGCATGGGGCTTCTTCACCTGGGGACCTTTGCCGTGAAGGACAAGTGGTCTGTCCCCACTCTGCCGGTGGACAGAGCCAGGATGGGTACCGTAACCTCGCGGTTCGAAGGGGTGAGAACAGGGGCGCACACGTGGCTGATATCCATCTGACCAGTGTCCCAGGGCCCCTCACTCTGGGGACAGGGAATGGTTCTTGATTAGGCTTTCCCTCTGCGCCCTGGACCTTGACCCTGTCCACTGGCACATCCTTTCCAGCACCTTTCTTAGCTCCTTCTGAAAGGAGTGGAGAATGTACCTTTGAGAACTCCCTCTGTGTCCTGCCTACTGAAAGTTGGGGGCCCTTTTAGACTTTGCTCTAGTCCAGGCTGGAGACAGCTCTGCTGGTACAGCTGCCACAAAACTCCGTGAGTCTCCTATGTATCTGCGTGTGAAAAGCCGCAGCTTTCGTTCTTGCCTTTCCTCTAGACCCAGCGGTAGGTGGGGCCATTTGTAACCGCCTGGGGGCTGAATTCCCGAGGAGGAGCCCTGAGCCAGCTGAGAGAATCTGCTTGGCTCCAGCAGTCTTTTGGGGGTGGTAACAGAGAGCCTGACATTCACGCCCTTCACTTCTCATTCAGTTCCCCCCTCCCCACAAGACTGGTTCCCTGGATGGGAGCTTTGGCCACAGGCTGTTCTCTTTCTTTGAAAACCCTTTACTGGCTGGAGGTGAGAATCCGTATCCAACCCAGCACATCCTTGGTTTTCTGTGCTCTCTCTAAATGCCGTGTAAAAAATGGCCAGTCCTTTTTTGTCTCTTCCTTGGGGTAGCTTGTCATGTGCAGCTGATGCGACACTTTTGGTGTGTTTGCCCCGAATTAATCTTTTTGATCAAGTCCAGAATTCAACAGGTGTGTTTTCTGTCTTCTAAGGCACCGCCGGTGGCAGCTTTACCCAGCGTTTGCTATCACAGAGTGCCCAGCCAGCCTGCCCCTGCCACCCCGCCACTCCGAAAGCCGGGGCCGCGTGGTTTGATTTCTGTGTGGCAACAGTCCACTTCTCGGTGCTGATATCCGTGTCACTTATCTAGTGTCAGAAGTGCAGTGCAGCCAACCCCCCACGAAACCTCAGTGTGTGTAACCTGCCGTTCTGCTCATACACTGGGGATCAGCTGGGCGTCGTCTGGGCTGCCCTGCTGACCTTGGCCGGGCTCTGTTACAGGGCCGAGACTCTGCTGGCTGTGGCCTGGGGGGCCCACTGGGCTTGACAGCAGTGCGCGCCCTGCCCCACGTACCTGTCATCCTCCTCCCGGGACCAGCAGGCGAGGCCAGGTTTGACCTTCTTGTGGCGCTGGGTGATAGGCGTGCAAGCGAGCACACCCCAGGACACAAGCCCATTTTGAGCCATTACTGGCATCCAGTCTACGTAGCTGAGTAGGAGGACGTGGTCGGTCCTGTCGTCTGAGGTCCTGGCAGGCCATCCTGCCCCGGCCAGGGGAGCGTGCGGACGGAGGCCACAGCTACCGGGCGGGGTGGTAGATGGGGGGCTTGGGGACATCTTTGTGATCGACGTGAGCACAATAAGACATGGGTGTAACTGATGCCCAACCGAGTCTCCTCAGAAGCCTCCACCACCTAAGCTGGAGTTGCGGAAGCGTTCATGTTTGGAAACGGTTCAGAAGCATTTTGACTTTCAAGGAGAAAGTTACCATTTAGAGTAGCACCTTCACATTGTCCCCAAAAAGGTGTGTTTTCTAAAAATGCAAATGTGGCCATGCATGCAGTTGTCTCCTTGGAATGTTCCTTTGCCCCCTTTAAGTTCGGGGCACTTGTAAATTTTACAGGTTGTAAAATGAATAGGATATTGCGTTTACCCTTCCTTCGCTTTCACCGACTCCATTGTCAGTCTTTGGATGCTGAGCATTGGGCAGTGGGCAGGAGCGGACATGGTCATTAGCCTCGGAGATGACGGTCCGGCGGGACTCTTACTGGTAGCCTCATTTACGAAATTAGTGGTCATGGGGGGGTGGGGGGAGAAAGACAGTGACGACGGGATCTAAACCCTTGACTTCCGCGTTGGGTGTTGTCAAGTTCTGTGCGATTGGGTTACCTGCATTTTCTGGGTTTCACATCTGCTCTTTGCTTTTTATTTTTTTAAAAAGGCAAAAAGATTGTCACTAATGTGGGCAGGGATGCAACAGGAAAACCTAGTGAAACATTCTGGGGCAAGAGATCCTCGCTCCGAGTCTGGAGACGCCCCCAGCCAGGGATCTGTGCACGGAATCGAGGAGACCCGTGAAGTTAGACGGGCAGTAATTTTACGTCTTCGTTTTCGCTCACTTGTACTGAAATGTGACGGGCCCTTTAATTATGGAAATGGGCAGCCAGCCTGATGGCAGCGTGTGTGTGCTTATTGCCAGGAGAAGTCACAGACCTTTTCCTCACCGTGGCAAGGAGATCAGAGTTTCTGTGTTCTCTTCTCATTTTGGAAATGATTATAGTTACTGGACCCGACGTTCGATCTTATCATTTGACACGTTGATAAAGCAACAAAAATGTGCCGTATCACAACTTTTTTCTTTTAATTCTTTAAATAGCCGTTTCCTTTGTATTCCTATCCACGTCTAGTTACTTCGCGTGTGTAAGCATTGCTCTGAGAAAAGCGTTGTCCGCAGGTTTCACCGAACTGGGAAGAGAGGGGTCGGCAGGATGAAAAGGGTCAGGGATAACATTCTGAGGCAGGACCAGCAAACTCCTTCTTCTGAAGGTCAGATGGCACTTATTTTAGGCTTTTCGAGCCACAAACAACACATAAACAGATGGGTGTGGCTGTATACCAATAAAACTTTATTTACAAAACAGGCTGTGGGCCACATTTGACTATAGCTTACCACTTCTTGTCCTAGAATTCAGTGTGCACGACCGCGGTGGTGTTTTGTCACACATAAGGCATTGTTTGGGTTTGGGCTTCTCAGTTTTCTTGAAGCGTGCTGTATGCTCTCCCCGTCGCTTCTAACTGCGTGTATCCAGCCGCTCGCGGTGACGTGTTAGGTCTTATCCCAAAAAGCCGGAACACAATCTTACTCTTTTGAGTTTATCGCCTAAGAAAGGGCACATCGGCCATAGGTACCAATAATTCCGTGGCACCTAAGAGTACCAGCTTTGGAGTCAGCCTGGGGTGGAATCCAAGCCTCACTACGGACTCCTGGGTGACCGCGAATGAGTCACGTAGTCGCTCTAGGCCTCAGCTCCCTCGTGTGTGCAGTGATGGTGTTCGTGATAATGACATTGCTAGGACTGCCTACCGCGTGGGACTGGTGGGAGCACCCAAGACCGTTCTTGTGGAGTGCTCTGCAGAGTGCCTGTCATCCCGGAAGCAACCGTGAAGATCGTTAGCTGCTCTTGTTTGGCTTTTTGACACAGTATTGCAATGGGCAGGGTCACCGAGGGGCCTTAGAGCCCTTGGACTTGGCCTTCACTGACAAAACCAAATCGGAACGTCCCGGCCATTCCCGTGTTCACGATTTCACTTTCACTGCTCCTCTTTCAGCAAATGTGAAGTTAAATTTTTTTGTTAAAAAAAAAACAGTCAAGCAGCTGGATTTTGTAACTTCACAAGTAAAGAACGCAGCTGGCAGTGTGGGATAAATAAAATTTGCGTGATAAACACGTCTTTATTAATAAAAATCTGCCTGAAGTGTAAACCGGGCGTTTGAATCACGGTAAAAAGAATATTCTGATGAGTGAGCATCAGTGAGACTGATTGGAAAATGTGTCCTTCAATCTGTTGCAAGATGTAGCTCCATCAAAATCAACGGATTATGCAAAATGGTACAACTGTGAACCATTCATTCGGTGGCAGAGTGGTCGCGCTAACTCTAGCAGCCATAGCTTGATTGTTTTCAAGACTGTGCTGAGGATATTCGCACATCTTATTTTATTGGGAAGTTATTTTCAATCTCCGTTTTTCTCCTGGGTTTTGTAACTGTGGTGGTGCACCAAGCATGTGGTGGCAGCTCAGGTTTGGGGAAAGAAGAGAAGCACCCCACCCCGACCCCCCTTTTTTTTCCTCCCAGGGGCTGCTAGGAGCTGCAGGTAGAAGGTCAGCACCCGCCCGCCTTGGCGTAAGCGGTTTTCTGGTGTGTGCTTCGGGGGGATCCGCTGTGGTTGTTGCCTGCCTGTTCTCATCGAAACTCACCTTGTGTTGACAGGGGACGCCCCCTTCCAGTGCTGGCTCTGTAGCGCCAAGTTCAAAATCAGCTCGGACTTGAAAAGGCACATGCGTGTGCACTCGGGGGAGAAGCCTTTCAAGTGCGAGTTCTGCAATGTCCGCTGCACCATGAAGGGAAACCTCAAGTCCCACATCCGCATCAAGCACAGTGGGAATAACTTCAAGTGTCCGCACTGCGACTTCCTGGGTGACAGCAAAGCCACCCTCCGGAAGCACAGCCGGGTGCACCAGTCCGAGCACCCCGAGAAGTGCGCCGAGTGCAGTTACTCCTGCTCCAGCAAGGCGGCGCTGCGCATCCACGAGCGCATCCACTGCACCGACCGCCCCTTCAAGTGTAGCTACTGCAGCTTCGACACCAAGCAGCCCAGCAACCTGAGCAAGCACATGAAGAAGTTCCACGGGGATATGGTCAAGACCGAGGCCTCGGAGAGGAAGGACACGGGCCGCCAGAGCAGCCGGCAGGTGGCCAAGCTGGACGCCAAGAAGACTTTCCACTGTGACATATGCGATGCCTCCTTCATGCGGGAGGACTCGCTGCGGAGCCACAAGAGGCAGCACAGTGAGTACAATGAGAGTAAGAACTCAGACGTGACCGTCCTGCAGTTTCAGATCGACCCCAGCAGGCAGCCGGCTGCGCCCCTCACAGTGGGGCACCTCCAGGTGCCGCTCCAGCCCAGCCAAGTGCCCCAGTTCAGCGAGGGGAGAGTCAAAATCATCGTGGGGCATCAGGTGCCCCAGGCAAACACCATCGTCCAGGCCGCCGCCGCTGCCGTGAACATCATGCCCTCCGCCTTGGTGGCCCAGAACCCAGAGGAGCTCGCGGGGAACGGCCGGCTGCAGATCCTGCGCCAGGTCAACCTGATCGCCCCTCCTCAGTCCTCAGGGTGTCCGAGCGAGGCGGGCGCGCTGGCCCAGCCGGCCGTCCTGCTAACCACGCATGACCAGACGGACGGAGCCACTCTGCACCAGACCCTCATCCCCGCCACCCCTGGCGGCACCC
Source organism: Micronycteris hirsuta (assembly GCA_004026765.1). Lineage (NCBI taxonomy): Eukaryota > Metazoa > Chordata > Mammalia > Chiroptera > Phyllostomidae > Micronycteris > Micronycteris hirsuta. The sequence goes on from PVJI01003401.1 coordinate 39,711, forward strand.
AGGAAGGCTCCGGCGGCCAGACTTTCATCACCAGTTCTGGCATCACCTGCACTGACTTCGAAGGCCTTAACGCTTTGATTCAGGAGGGGACGGCCGAGGTGACCGTGGTGAGCGACGGGGGCCAGAACCTCGCCGTGGCCACGACGGCCCCGCCCCTGTTCTCCTCTGCCCAGCAAGAGCTGCCCAAGCAGACTTACTCCATCATTCAGGGAGGGGCCCACCCAGCTTTGCTCTGTCCAGCGGACTCCATACCAGATTAGTGATTAAAACACAAAAGAAAGGGGGGGGATGCGACCGAAAAGCGTCATACATAGAATTCTGTGAGAGGTATGCCCTTTATGTTTTCCAAGATTGTTGTGAGAACACACCCGCCCCCATAATAAATTGTAATTTTATACTGCTTACTATAATTTTTTAATAACTTGGAGACCCTCCCTGTGCATCACAGCGTTGTTAACTTGTAGAATCTCAAGTGTTACCGGCTGATTCCAATGAGGGGTTGGCACTCAGTGCACTGAGGAGTGGGCACGTGTATTTCCAAGTTGCTCTCCCAACTCTAATAAAGGATTTTTCCATCTTACTAATCTTGTGTAGGAGATGGTACTTCCCAGCATTTCTTATGTGCCATTCTGAAATACCCCCCCGAGTTTGGGGTACTAGTGTTTTAGTACATGGATACAAATCTCTGGTATGAAGGACCATTTTCTACATAATGTTACATGGGTATTTGACCAAAAAAAAAAAAAGTTTAGTGCTAATGAGATAAAAAGGAATGGTTTTCTAATAAATTGATACGTGATGAACATATACTGAATGTTAATGATTCTGTAGTCACGCTATGACTTGGGGTTGAGGGGATGTGAATTATCATCTTAAAGAGAACTTGAAGAAGCAAAGGTCTGTAGTCCTCTCTCATAAGCGTTATCCAAACATCTTGCCTCCTTAACGGTCAGATTAGATGTGTGTGACCTGAAGTGGTGCCACTCTCGTTTCCACTTTGAAATTTCAAAATGATGGGCCTGATGTTTCTGTTCAGGTGCAAATATGAGGCAAGTTTCTACTAACCTTCAGGACAGAGTGTTCTAGGACGCCATTGTTTCAGAGACCGATGATTGTGCAGTCCCACGGAGAGCAGGGAGAAGCCCCGTGGTTTTTCCCAGCCATACTGAGAGGAGGGACATTCAAATGTTACTGTTTTCGATGGAAGTGCTGTTTGACCAGTAGATGGCGCCAGAGAGCAAGCTAGGGTGACCCACGCTTACACCCAGAGGCGAGAACTCAGGCTGTAGTACTGCTGATTTCCAGCTTCTAGCATGATCTGCAGCTTGTGGTGAGCTCTTAGCAAGTAACGAATGAACGAGTCGTACTGTCACAGAGTGTCGACAAGGATGGTGAGCTGGGAAGGTTACTCTTGTGAGAGGAGCCTATTTAAAATGTTTTAAGAACCCTTAGATGCTTTTTTATCATAGTTTTCACACACTTTTCCTTCCCTAGTGCATAAACTTACTAAAGTCCTCATGCATGTCAGCTCACTTTTACATAAAAGATACATAGCAAACTAAGAACAGTGAAAAGTCAGCTGCTCGTGGGAAATAGAGTTTGAGCTGAGTGTGTCTTCTTTCTTTCTTTGCTCCTTAATGTTTGAACACAATTCTGATAACGCAGTGTTTCCTTTGCCAGAATTTATTTATTCTCATTTTCATTTCAATGGTAATAACGATTTGTTAACTCTGGTTTGATGAGAAATCGAAAAAGCCTGCAGCACCCCGTGTTAGTATTTTAATAATGTCGTTGCATTAGGGTTCGCATTTAGCTTTTTAGGAGGCTCAGCTATTGAATTTTAGCTGGGAAGCTTCCCTTGTCTAGAAACTTTTTTGCTTGTTTCTTTTTTCGCAGTGTGCCCCTTTTTTTTCAGCTTTTAAAAAGTTTTTTTTTCCTGATTCTAAATGTAATGTAAATTCACAATAGAAAGTGTGGGAAGTGTATTCTTTAGAAAAATTAGTCACTAAATAATCTTACTAGCCAGATGTAAAAATTGGTACCACTTTGATGGACTCTCTCCCGATCTCCTCTCCATGCTTATGTCTGTATGTTTTCTACTCCAGTTACAGAGCTGAGGTTGAATCGAGCATACTGTTGCCTTTTTTATGTACTATATTTCTTTTTATATCTTTATATCTCTACCCAACTACTGCCCTCCATATAAACATACACATATACACGTATATTTAGATTTTCTTTAAACGCGCTAAAACAGAAAACACTTGTTCTTTGCAATAAACTCTACAGGATTATACAAAAACCAAACCAATCATCTTCAGCCCCTTTACAACCAAGGTAAAGTTTTCTCTGTGTTCGTACCAACATACGTGCTCTCAAAAGATAACCCAGAAAAGGCTTTTCTCCTATTTTTGTAGGAGTCGGATCACACACTGTTTCTCTACAGCTTGTTCTTGTTGCGTTACTGACTACACCGAGGGCCCACACAGCAATCTCTGACTTCACCGTTTAAAGCAGAAGTCAGAGTGTGACTAAACCAAGCCTTAGTCAACGATCTCCTTACTCGTGGATACTTAGGTGGTTTGGGTTTTGGTTTGCCATTACAGACTGCCCCAGTAAGCATCCTACATAATGCCTCATACTCATTTGTGCTTTTGGAGTTCCAGTGCATTTTCCTAGTTCGTACCTGCGTGGATTTCAGAATGGTGGTCTTGTCCAGAGCAGGCCCAGGTGTGGCCGGTCCTGGGGGTCTGCCATCTTGAAGTCTTGTCAATCCGATGAGTGAAGCGAGTTGTCTGGTCCCTGTGAATTTCCCTCCCTGGTGTTCTGACCTGCATTTCCGTGACATTTCTGCATAGACTGGTTGAGCATTTGCATTTTTCTCTTCTATGAACTTTAAACTCATACATGCTCATTTTTCTCCTTGGGTTGTTGGGAATTCGGGGACATGAATCCCATGTCTGCCACATGTTGCAGGGTTTCCTCTCCTCCTGTCCTTCATCTTTGGACTTTCCTTATGGTGTTCTTTCCATATAAAAATACCCATTTTTTAAAAAGACTTTATTTATTTTTAGAGAGAGGGAAAGGGAGAAGGAGAGGGAGAGAAACATCAATGTGTGGTTGCCCCTCACATGCCCCCTACTGGGGACCTGGCCCACAACCCAGGCATGTGCCCTGACTGGGAATCAAACCTGCAACCCTTTGGTTCGCAGTCCGGTGCTCAATCCACTGAACCACACCAGGCAGGGCAAAAATACCCACCTTTTTATGTAGTTGGATTCTTGTCACTTAACTTGTGTCTCCTGTCTTTTCTGTGAAGTCCCTCCCTTCTGAGGTTTTTCTTTAATATTTTTATTGTTTCTTTTTAGCTAGCACCTCACTGCGGTCAGAATTCATATTTATATATTTATGATGTAGGGATTTGGTTGCCCATGTATACCAGGACCATTTGTTAGTAAAAGTCTTACTTTCCTTGGAACTGAAATCTTCATTTCACCTTTACATGAAGCACCCAAATAGACTTGGATCTATTTCTGGAATCTGTTTTGGCTCACTAATCTTTATATCTTCTCTAGTTTGCCAACATCAAATATTTGATTGTTAGCATTAACGTAAACCTTAATATCTTTTAGACTTATTGTACAAAGCTTCTCTTTTCCAAAATGTTCTTAGCAATTCTTAGCTATTCATATTTATGAATTAACTGTCATTTGTCCAGACCCCTCCCCCGACCCAGAAAAAGAAAACCTTACAAGGATTTTGATTAAAATTACATCAGTGTGATATGTGAATTTATGAAAAGAATGACTTAAAAAATGTTAAACCTTCCACCCAAAAAACTTTTATTCAAATGCTGTTATAAACATTATTCAACAAAATTACAATACATGGTTTTCTTCATATACAATATAGTCTTATTATATGGGCCTATATTTTCATATTCTGAATTTTATTGTTAAGTAGGATCTTTTATCCATTTAAAAATAATTACATGTTGCAAGCATAAAGAATAGCCATTTTGGGTATAATTGTCTATACTGAGCTATCTTAGCAAAAATTCTTATTAATGGACAGTATTTATTAGAAACTCTTGGTTTATGATAAATATGAACTATGATGGTTATGAAGCGATCATCTTATTTCCAGGTTGTTTTATCTCTTCCTTATAAGATTTATACTGATTTTGTTCTCTTGTCCTGTTGTACTAACCAGAACCTCCAAACAGTGTTGCCACAGCTGGCATCTTTGTTGCACCTCTGACTTTTACTTGAATGGCTTTAGAATTTTCCAATTTAATATAAAATTTGTGGTTCCTTTGGGTGTTGGTTTTTATGTACTTAGGTCATTTTCTTCTACACTAATTTTTACTTAGAGATTTTATTAGGGAGGGAGGTGGAGAGAGAGAGCGAAGCTTTGATTTGTTATTCCACTTACTTGTGCATTCATTGGTTGCTTCTTGTCTGTGCCCTGACCAGGGATCGAACCTGCAACCTTGGCATATCAGATGACACTCCAACCAACTGAGCTACCCAGCCAGGGCCTTGTTTGTATTTTTAAAACACAGTTTCTTAGTCAGGCACAGAGCCACCCTGTTAGAATCCACATCCCCAGACTCCCTTGCAGCTACTTGTGACCATGTGACTAAATTCTGGCCAATGGGACAATCAAGAATGACACACACTCTTGGTCACCTCTGCAAAGGGAAGCTGCTCACCCTCCTCTTCCTCTGCTCCTTGCCATGGGCTGGGTCACTGGTGTGGATCTTTCCCTTGAGGAAAACATTCCAGGGGATAGTAAAGCAATAAGCTAAGAGGAGTCTCAAGATGGTCTCGTGGAGCATCATCCAGCAGACATAAACCTCTGCTTTATTTCAGTTGCTTTTATTTGGTCTCTGTTAAATAGCCCAAAGCAATAGCCTAACTAAAGAGGGGATCATTTTATAGTATGGCTGAACTAAGTGTTCCAGACACACCCCTCCTGTCTTTTTCATGGATGTCTCTCCAGCACACCTGCACAATGTAGGTATTCAATACAATCAATAAATTTACAGTAATCATTAGTCTATTTTAAAATAGTTTTAAAAGCTATTATAGTATAAGGGTAGCAGGTAGATGACTTCCAATAATAATAACAACTAATATTCTCAATTATTTATTGTTTGTCATTCCCTTTACACGTAGTCCCTTTGAATATTCAGAGAAACCATTTGTGGTAGGTAGAATTATTATCCTCATTTTAGAGATGAGGAAGCTGAGGCTCAGGAAGGATAAGACCTTGTTCAAAATCACACATCCAGCCCTGGCTGGCGTAGCTCAGTGGACTGAGCGCGGGCTGGGAGCCAAAGGGTCCCGGTTCGATTCCCAGTCAGGGCACATGCCTGGGTTGCAGGCCAGGTCCCCAGTGGGGGCCATGTGAGAGGCAACCATACATTGCCGTTTCTCTCCCTCTCTTTCTCCCTCCCTTCTCCTCTCTCTAAAAATAAAATAAATAAAATCTTTTTAAAAAAATCACATCCATAAAGAGCTGGACTCTGGTGAGGTAGCACACGTGAAATGTCTTCGACAGTAGTGCTTACCTCATGGAGATCGTCTGCGAATGTCCACTCTTTTTACGGCCATTACCACCACCACCACTCTTAGCTGCATTGTTTCTCAGGTAAGGAGAGGTCAAGGAACCTTCCCAAACCAGCCTAGGATTGGCCTCTGGATGTGTCCGAGGTTCGACAGGGAACGGGGGAAAGGAAGACCAGGAAATGGTTTAATCATATCCTGCATGCCTCGACCTCCCACCCGCCCCGCCCACCTACAGCCGGACTGATTTCCTCAAAAGTCCATCTCTTTGCCTCCTGGTGTCTGCACAAGCTATCCGCTCTGCCCGGAACCCCTTCAGCTCACTTTTTTTGCCTACCCAAGACCTATACACCTGGGGTTATGAATCCACCTCTTGCAGGAAGCTTTGCCTGGCCACTGTGTGAACCTTTATTGTACTGTCTTGTTCACTTAGCCCCCCCCCCCCCCAGTTACTCTGTGACTCCTCTAAAGGCTTGCTGTCACATTCCCAGAGGTTAGCCTAACACCTCACAGCCAGATGGGACCCAGTTACTGTTTGTTAAACAAATGAGTGGCTCTGGAACCAACTCTAACAGAAGATGTCAGATCAGGGAGACTGTGGCCTAAGACATGGAAAATGACTCTTGGTCCGGAGATTTCAGTGTTACCAGGAAGGAATCAGAAATGCATCTTTCTCAGGAGTAGGTAAACCTCAGGCCACCACCGCACGCCCCAGCTCTAGAAGCTTTGAATTTCTGTTCTTGGACAACATTCCTTTGCAGTTCAGGAACTTCCAAATCTGTAGGGGCCATCAGATGAATTGAAGGCTGTTTATTTTCTCTATAAATAGAGCCCCTGATCCACTTTGTTGCCTACCCAGTAGCCCCTGCCAGAATTTCATTTCTTTGTTTCAGATGCAGGAGCGGGACTTGGGGCAGGCGCAGAAAGGAAAGGAGGAAGAAGTGAGGTATTTGTTTGCTGGTTATTTACATTTTCAACTGAGACTGTGCCCTAGTGGCCTTTAAACTAGTTTCCTTCCTTCATTTTAGAAGTTATATATGCTGGTGGGAATGTAAATTGATATGGCCGCATTGGAAAATAGTTTGGCATCTCCTAGGAAAGTTGAGCAGGAGCACAAGCTGTGATCCAGCTATTTCTCCCCATCGCTGAGCTTCTCAAAGTGAGCATGCACGAGAGTCCCCGGGGGGCCTTGGTCCAATGCAGATTCGGGCTCCGGGGTATCTCCAGATCTCACATGGGTGCAGGTCACCTGGGAAACTTGTTAAGAAGCAGATTCCCTCTTCTGTGCTTCTCCCACTTTAATGCGCAGAAGAATGACTTAGAGATCTTGTTAAGTGCAGATTCTGGGCATAGAGAAACTTCCCTGCCTGAATCAGGAGACCCGGGCAAGAATGTCTATAGCTTCATTGCTCATAATAACCGAACTGGAAACTGCCCATTAGCAGTGGAGGTGTAAACAAAATGTGGTATATTCCTACTATTCATACACCAGAAGTCACATGAGAGTGAAAACGAACAAGGTACTTCTACCTGCGGCCACCTGTTCCATCTCACAAACTAAAAGAAGGGAAGGAAAATTACTCATACCGTTCAACAAGTGGCCAGACTGAGGAACATGTTATTTGGGTGACAAAACTCTTTTTAAATAATAATTACCCAGAATTAGAAATGGGGGGGCACAAAGTGGCAGAAGGGAGGGGAAGCTTTGGGGTGGGAACATGTGAAGGGTTTCTTGGGTACAAAGAATGTTCTAGATCTGAAGTTGGTGGCTAGCTGAGTTTGTTGTAGTCCTTATATTGCACATTTATGTTATACACTCTTATATGTGTGCCAAATGTTATTTTTCATAGGCATATAGACACACAACAGCGTAATTTGTATACTTTCCTATCCTTTGAACATTTCACTTATTTATCTTGAAGAATAAGACTCCCTATCAGTGCACATAGAAATACATCATTCTTGCCTGGCTGGTGTAGCTCAGTGGATTGAGCACAGGCTGGGAGCAAAGGGGTTCCGGTTCGATTCCCAGTCAGGGCACGTGCCTGGGTTGCAGGCCAGGTCCCCAGTGAGGGCCATGTGAGAGGCAACCATACATTGCTATTTCTCCCTCTCTTTCTTCCTCCCTTCTCCTCTCTCTGAAAATAAGTAAATAAGATCTTTTAAAAAAAAAAGAAAAAAAAGAAATACATCATTCTTTTTACGGTCATATAGAATTTATTCCATTATATGACAAACAATTTAGTTATGTATTACTTTTTAACTATAAAGTAGTATGTGACTACATTCCCTTTTCTTTAAAGGAGGTGTTATTGAGGATAGGGTTCTCTTGCACACAGAACCTTCAGGTTCTTCGGTCCTTCCACCCCCACCTTACTTACCCCAGAGCCAGGATGATGCCTTCCGGGGCCTTGTACAGCACTCCGGATCTTCATGTTTCCTCATCAGAAACACGTATAGATTTGCATGTGTTTATTTCCAGGTCAAACTTGCCTTTTGCCTTCAATGCAGTACATCTGGAGCCCTAGCCACGCTTGCATACATAAATCTGGCGGATTTCTTTCATTGCTGCTGGTACCCTATCTGGGGGCGGTGGGGGGGGGCGGGGGTCAAACCTCCATGTGACCTAGCCGCTCCCCTACGGTGGGGCACTTAGTTTCTGTATCACTTTTTTTTTTTTTTTTTTTTGCTGTGGCAGTAGTGCCGCACAAACATCTTTGGACACACTCCCTTCTGCACATGTGAAGATGTTTCTCTGGAGAAGAATAGAGGGAAAGGAGAATTAATTGCTAGATCATTGGCAGGGTAATTTAAAAATTTATTGCCAAACTGCACTCCAAAGGAGCTATAAACATGCATGCTTCCACTAGCAGTGCATTAGAAGACCGATTTCCCTGCATCCTCCTAGCAGTAGACGCTGCCAGCACTCTTAATTTTTATTGATCTGGTAGGTGAAAAATAAAAAGCGAGAGGAATTTATGGCTGTTTAATATTCACTCCCTTGTAATTAGTGAGGCTAAACACCTCTTGCACGTCTGTTGCCTAGAATCGCCCATTAAACAAGATGTCCGCTCTTCTGCGCGTTAAAGTTTGAGAAGCCCTGAAATCAGAATCCGCCTCTTAACAAGGTCCCCAGGTGCTCTGTGTCCGTGTTAAATTTTGAGACACACTGGAGTCAGAATCTGCATTTTAACAAGGTCCCCAGGTGCTTCTCCTGTGTGGTAAGTTTGAGAACGCGGTGTGGGGGAGGAACAGCTGGACCACAGCCCATGCTCACCTTTACTAACACTGCAACAAATCGAAACAGTATTTCGGTCTAGTTTAACTTGCATGTCTTTCATCATCGTAAGTGAGCCTGGACATTTCTTTCATATTTTTATGAGCCAGATTTTTCTTTTTCGGAACCAGCTAGTCAGTGAATCTCGCTTTACTCCAAACGCACCCAAGCCGATCTCAGTGCCTTTGCTATAGTTTCTTCTCCCTGGTGCCTCCCACGGCTGCCCGTGACGGCCAGGTTTTAGCTCAAAGGTCCCTACTGGCCCAACTCAGGAATCCCTCCCCCCAACCACCCTGTACTCTTCATCACTCCACCCCATTTTCTCTTTTATTAAAAACAGATTTCATTTTTAGGGGAAGGGAGGAAGAGGAGAGAAACATCAGTGTGTGGTTGCCTCTCATGCGCCCCCTACTGGGGACCTGACCTGCAACCCAGGCATGTGCCCTGACTGGGAATCAAACCAGTGACCCTTTGGTTCGCAGGCCGGTGCTCAACCCACTGAGACACACCAACTGGGGCCACCCCATTTCCTCTTGATTGCTGCAGCTGTCCTTATCTGAAATGACCTTATGCATTTGTGCATTCATACATGTCCGCATGCATTCATTCGTTATCAGTTCCTTCCTCCTCTGACTGCCCTGCTGGGTCTCGTCTGGCTCACAGATCACACTACATCCAACACCTGGAGCAGACCCAGGAAGTCGTGTGGGCTCAGAACATTATCATCAGATGAGCAAATCAATTAGCTCCCGGCCAATGGAAGAATAAGATTAGCTCTGACTAGAGGTACACCCCATTTGGGAATCATTCGTACCTGGATAAACACGTACTTGTTCAGTCCTGTACCCATCGCGGAGAATAGTGATGATGATGGAAGTCAAATGAGGTGGCTGAGGAGAACACGTGACCCAGGCGAGGTGCTCACACCCCTGGGAGGCCCAGGACAATCAGGGGGGCAATTATAACTTATTTTTATCTATTTCTCTTAAAAAATAAAGCAATTACTTGAGCGATATTAACGAGTAGTATTAAATTACTCATCATGTGAAGCCGGTATGAAAGCACAGGCAACGTGCAGTTCGGAAGGGCTGCGTGACGTCGACACAGGCTTGTTTTCGCCAGATTTGTGGCCACATAAAGCAGCGTCTGTGCCCAGTTTCGTTGGAACCACCAGTTCTAGATGAGTGCTAGCTATTATCATAGGAACCTATGACTTGTGCTATAGCGTCGTGAGTCATAACTGTTCACACGTAGGGAGTACTGCCTCTGTGCCGCCCTGTGGACTTGACCCAGCGGAATCCGTCCTCCCAACCTCCCTAGCTCTTAGCCTTGCCATTTCATGGATGAGAAAAGTGGGGCACAGAGCGGCCTCCCCAAGGTTACCGGGTAGCAGAGCCAGGATCCCTGCTGAGGCTGGTTCCCCCGGGCTCAGTTATCCCATTACACAGACTCCGGAGTCGGGAAAGCTTTGTAGAGGGCGACCAGGAGCGTCTGGTGGAGTTCAGAGGTGCACTGGCTACCTCTGGGCAAAATACTCGAGTTATCAAAATTACAGATTTTCTTCATTTTCTTTTACAAAATGACAAGCGTTGAAAACTTACTTTCTCCATGAAGAAGGGGGACCACCCAACAACCATACTACATCAGGATAAAGGTGATATAGAAAGAACGAGAAAGTGACTAGTTTGCAAGAGAAACATCCTACGGAGAAATTATTTTGAAATGCATGTTTGGCCTTGATCCCCTTGTTAGCTGATTCCGTTGCTGGAAACAATGAAAAGTTCTGACACGAAAACCTCTGTGTGTTTAAACTCAGCAGTGGGATTTCCCATCTGTTTGCACACCTTCCAGATAAGTTCAGTGGGTTTGAAATCCGTGTGGTTAACATAGAGCCATGCACCCTCTTCAGCTGATTTGCAGAAGCCCCAGTCTGATGATTAGGAAAGGCGAAAATTTATAGGCTGGATTTTAAAAAAAAATGACCAGCGAATGGTGAATGGAATGAAAAAAGGAATATCACAGCTTATTAAGCACAGCCAGTGATACCTTGCTTTCATTTAGATCTCTATATCCTATGAGTTCTGTTTTTTCAATTTTTCAATTACAACCCTTGCAATCAAGCCATAAAAACCGAACATGGTGTTAAACTGAATTTAGTACCATAAATTTGAATGCATATAGGGTGAAATATTAAAACAATGCCTTCAAAAACTGAAACAGATTTAATCAGTTGCTGTCATTATATTTGTGAAAAACATTTATTTGTTTTTGTTTTTTTCTTGAAGCATTATACACGGGAACATGCATAATCATGGTGAAATATTGCTGTAATCAAGTTGATTGGCGCAAACTAGCACCGGACTTGGTTCCACAGTATTTATTTCTTACCCTGCAGGGCAAGTATAAAGCAGGGCCACTGCTTTGGCATCTGTCACCTGCAATGTAACCAGTATGGACATTCATGTAAGAAGCTCTGACACTTCATAGAAAGGGCATAGGCCACAGTTACACTACACACATGGCAAAGGCCAGGAAACCATCTATGTGCCCATCGGCAGGAGAGCAGATGGGCGAAACCTGGTGTGCTCACACCAGGGAATGTTACACACCGGTCAGCGTGGATGAAGGCTAGTGACAGCAACTGACTGAAAGGTGAGCTTAGTAATCTGATAAATGTGGGAAAGGTAATTCCTGGAAGATCACATTCCCTTTTATACGTTCTTTTAAAATTAAAATGACATTTTTTAAGTCTAACCCACAGAGCTACTCAACCAGTACAAAGTGGTATATATTTTCAAAGAATACTTATAGGCACCAAAAAAAAAAAAAACCAAACCCAAAAAACTTGCTAAAAAGAAAAAGCAAAGGAATGAGTATGTAGGGTTTAGGTTGAAGGCTACTAAATTAGAGGAGGGGAGGATGGGGGGAGGCGCAGGTTATGGTTAAAGTCCTAGTTTTGGGGTGGTGGGTTCCCTGATGTTTATTATATCCTAGTAAGACAAGGAACAAACAAGCAATGATGCATTGGCAGGCCAGTGATGGATCAGTAACAACAAGTTGTCCCGTAGCAAGGATTGATTAATCCGATTTCGTCCCCCTGAGGCTGAAGAGTAAAGAGAGAGCTGCACCCAAACGCGTGCACTTCTCAGTCGGTTCAAAGGCGTCAGATGTCACCCTCCCGGCTTCCCCAGAGGCAACCACTGCCCCCAGCTTACCCAGTGTCCTCCCGTGACGTCCCAAAAGGAGACCCTGGAAACCAGAGCACAGATGGATGTTTCCAAAGGGCACTACCTTTCTGTGTAGCTACATGCACATCCCAAAGAAAACTTTAAACTCACTTTTTTTTTTTTTAATTTAACCTCGAGGGACTTCACCTTCCATTTACACAAACATCCCTAGAATCTATTCACGGCTTGAAAATCAACAGGAAGGTTGAGGAAAACAGCTCAGTGCTTGAGAAATATAAAAATGCTCTTCTCGGAGCCGTCCCCTAGGGTTTGCCAACGGTAACCTCACCGTGGGCGTTTTCCCGGACGCCGTGCAACCTCGTGGGGCCTGCACAAGCCACGGCGGAAAATCCGCCCCCGCCCACCGCGGCGCCATTGCGAATACAGATTCCCAGGCCCGCGCCCGGATTCAGAGCTGAACCGGGCTGGCTCCTTTTAAATGAGGTTCCACGTGATTCTCAGGTTTGGGCAAGCTCGGGCCACAGACCCGCCTTCAGGAACAGCCCCACTGGGGAGAAAGTAAACACCTGGGGGATGTGGGTTGGCTTTCTTGCTCCCTGTAAGATGCAGTTCACCTGGTGCAAGGAGGGGTTCCCCCTCCCTCGGGTTTCATCGAAGTCCCAGCCAGTCTGAGCACGAAGGCCAATTAGCGCCCTCGCCCTCGCCCCCGCCCCCGTCCCCGCAGGACCGCGCCGCGTTCACCTGCTGGGCGGCGCCCGCGCGGGTTGGCCCAGAGGCTTCCCCTGTGTGGCTTGTGTAGACAAACGGATTCCCGGGCTCCGCCACCTGAAGCCAAAACTTTCAGAATCTGTATACTTAATCGGCTTCTCCAGGACACTGCAGCTGGGGACACCCTGGCCTCGTTTACAAGTTAAATTCGACTGTACGGCCGAGGTTGGGAATCAGGAGTGGAGGTCGTGCCTCTCAACCTGGGCTGCCTCTCCGGACGACCTGGGGAGCTTTAAGACGACAACCCCAGTGCCCAGGCTTCAGTCCGGGCCAATTAAGTCCGGATGTGAAAGCGCGGCCCGTTCAGCAGCGGCCGCCCGGGCATCGCCCGGGAGCTCGTTAGAAATCCGGAAGCTCGGGCCCCCCACCCCAGACCCACTGAGTCAGAATCTGCATTTTAACGAGATCCCCAGTGATTCCTGAGCACATTAAAGTTGGAGGAGAGCTGTGCTTCTGAAATTTTAATGGGCACACGAATCACCTGGGGATCTTGTTAAAATGCAGACATGGTTTCTCAAACTCGAACGCGCGCACGAATCACCTGGGGAGCTTGTTAAAATGCAGATTCTGAAGCAGCGGGGCTGGGGTGGAGCCCGAGCGTCTGCATTCCCAACGAGCTCCGGGCCGGTGCGGGCGGCGAGGCCCGGGACCACGTTGCCCCGGGACCCCGAGGCCTTGGCTCTGGGCCAATCAGCCGTCAGGACTCGTGATAAATCGCCCTGCTCCGCTTCGGAGCAGAATTGCCAAGACATGCGCGCTCCGGCCGAGGGGGTGTAATTTCCGAACTCCGGGAATTGGCTGCACGAAGCAGGCCACGCGCAGGGGCTCGCCGGGCGCCCGGATCGCTACGCCATGTCGCGGCGCAAGCAGACGAAGCCCCAGCACCTCCACTGCGAGGAGACGCAGCCTGCGCGCCACGAGCTGGCCGGGGCGGCCCGCGAGCTGGCCGGGGGGCTTGGTGAGTAGCGCTGCGGTCGCCCCGCCCGGGGGCCGGACGCCGTTTCTCGGGTGTTTCCGGACTCGCGCGAGGGCGACGTCCCGGCACCGGGCGTGGGAGGGCGGATGAAGCTTCCAACTTGAGTCCTGGGGCTCGGACCTCGGCGCCCCTGAGCCCTCCCCCTGCCTGGTAAATTCACCCTCTTTGGGTAAATCGCTCCGCTCTCCGCGTGGACTTCTCCAGCCGCTCCCCCCAGACGCTTGTAAACGGCGGCTCATCTCCCAAGCACGCTGCGAGGATGCTCAGACTGAGACCCCTGCCCAGTCTGCCTTCCGGGCGTGTCGGAACCCGGGTCCGCGAGCTCCCTGGCGCTGGGCTGGGGCCAAGCGCCTGGAAAGTAGGCACTGAGACCGGCCCGCTGGGCCACCTTCTAGAGGATGGAGAAATATCTGAGAAAGGTCCGAGCCTTAGCGGGTGCCCTGGGCTGAGTGCTGGAAAGGGACAGTAGCAAACAAGGACGAAATCCCAGCTCTGCTGGAGCTCATGGCCCAGTGGGGACGAGCGAGATGGCACGGGAGCTAAAGCCGTGGAGTGTTACGTGCTTAGGGGTGCGCGCTGGGGGAAACATCATAGCGGTGGAGGGAGATATGAGGCCTGGGGGTAGGGGGCCCCTTAAAATGCTCTGTCCAAGCCAGGCCTCACCGAGGAGGGCACCGTCGGGTGAGGGAGTGAGCCCTGGAGATGGCCTTGGAGATGAGCGTTCCAGGCCGAGGGATCAGCAAGTGCAGAGGCGAGGGCGTCCGCGTGCTGGGACCTGCAGCGAGTCCAGTGAGGTCCGAGAGGTGGTGGGGCGCCAGGGGGTCCCTGTGGAGTTTGCGTTTTTCCCTAGAGAAACGGAGCCGTTAGGGGGAGGGATGCCGGGCAGGGCAGTGCCACTGGTGAGGATTAGCGGGCTCCCCCAGGGCACCGCGTGGCTGAGGAGGTCGGGGCAAAGCAGAAAGACCCTCGGCTACCCTAACACCCCGGGCGGTGTCTCTCACCCTGTGGCCCCAGCAGCCACAATCTAAAGTGCCTGAGGGCCGGGAGCTTTGCTATCTGGTCGAATTCTAACAGCTACTCTCCCACACCCCTCTCCCCACCCCTTGGAATGTCGGGGGTGGAGTGAGGTCGGGGAATCTGTATTTCTAAAGCGCTTCCCTGTCTGATTCTCTTGCACTCAGATTCAGACAGTGTCGCTTCCTACCTGATCTCCCCAGCTCCCTCCTCCCCTCCCCTCCCCCCCTCGGTGGTTGGCTGACCCCTTTTCTTAGGAAGAAAGTGGGAGGGGGTTTCAGCTGTCTCCCCTCCCCCGCATTTTCCTGGCCAGGGGCGACGGGAGATGGGGAGGGTTTCGGTCTCCTCTCTGAGAAGGCTCAGACCCCAGCAGCAGGGACATTGCTGACCACACACCCGAAAGGAGGTGGCCGAGAGCCAAGAGCTTAACCACGCCACTCCTGAATTAATAGTTTGTATTTAAAACTAAAGCTTGGCAGCCTGAGTTACCATAACCAAAATACCATAACTACCACTCTGCCCAAGGCCTAGAGTGGGGACGGGTGGTTTGGACCTGAATTGTCTCTCTGGGGTGGGGCCCGGGCTCCTGCGGATCCTCTGAAAGAGGAATTAGGGAGTTATTGGGGATGTTGAATCTTTGAGGGGGGAGGGGAAGGAAACGATTATTGAAGACTTCCTGAATTACCCCAGGCTGTTTTTCAAAGTTCCTGCTGTGGGCTACTTTTTATTCCTGCAAACAGCACAGGTCCTGGGTTTGAAGGCGTTGGGGAGGTGTTTTGCATTGTGCATTACTGGGGTGTCCCCTGCAGGAGCAGGGCACAGTCAGAATTAAGCCCCCAGACACACCTCAACACCAGCCACCACTGCAGAGAGACGCAGCAGGTCAGCTGAGGGGGGTTTTCACCTGTATTTTAGCCTGTGGTGCTGAGCCAGAGGCTTGCCTCCTGCCCCCCAGCCCCCAGTTTGGGCCATTCTTGGACATGGCTTTGCAACCAGAGTAGCTTTTGGAGAAAGTGTAATGGAGCAAGTCAGTTGGTAGGCGTTAGTCCCTACCAGTAAAAAAAAATAAAGTGACACAGGGGCAGGGAAACCACCTTACACCATACACATCTGCAGCTTCTCAAGGGGTTAGAAAAGGTCCCCTGGGTTGAAGTGGATTCTGTCCAATGTGCCCCCTCCTTTCAGGATGGAAATGTATCCGCCCAGCGCCTCCTCGATGCCTTTCCTAGGAGAGAGTGGGCTTCCCTCGGTCAGTCTAAAGGAGACGGAGAGCCCTGCCCTTACATGCTACCTGGGTGGCCCATGGTACCTGTGGGACACAGTTTTCTGATAACTGTAACCATCTGTCTCCCGACTGCCTGTTTTTGCAGTTTGCACCATGCATTTTCCTCTCCAGGAATCTGTTGGCTCACATGTATACACACCAGTGAAGAAAACCCATGTTTACATAGTGCTGACTGAGGTTCTTTTATGAATGCTAAATTTAATCATCTTCACGTAAACCTACGAGTTAGGGGCTGCATCCCCATTTTACAGATGTGGCAACCGAGGGCCAGCGAAGTTTCGTTAACGCACCTAGGGTCACACAGATAATAAAGGGTAGAACTGGAATTTGCAGCTTACTAGCTGGCTTCCCAGTCAGTTCCCTGAACCACTGTGCTTTACAGCCTCTCCCTTAGATTTCAGCTTTTCCATCTCTCTCAGTTTCTGTGGGGTTAAAACACTCAAGAGTTTGACGGGTTTCTTTTTAAAATGGGAATTGCTAAGTACTACAAGGTTTTTGTGTTTTCCTCTGCGAGGCATAGGGATGACCTTCAGATACGAGAACTGTGAGTCCTAGTCAGCTGAGAACTTGAGCGTCTCCTCTGAGTCAGTTTCCACCCTCACAGTGCAGATGTCCCCGAAGTGTGGTCCCCAGACTGGCAGCATCAGCTGGGAACTTGTTAGAAAAATTCTGGGCTCCACTCCAGACCTAGTGAATCAGGAACTCGAGAGGCGGGGGCCCAGACACCTGTGTCTCTTAACAAGCCCTCCGGGTGATTCTGGTGTGATGCGCAGGCGCTAGAGAAGCCAGCTTAGGGTTGTGCTTCTCTGGTCACATGCAGAGGAATCCCCTAGGGACCTTGTTACAGTGTTGCTGCTGTAGTGGGACTGAGTCGGGGGCAGGGCCTGAGGTTCTGCATTGCTAACTAGCTCCTACTCATGCTGATATCAGTGTTCTGTGACCACCTTTTGACTAGCAGCGGTCCCGAGTCCAATGACAGTCACCTGGGCAGTGCTTTCAAGGGCAGGTTTCTGGGACCTGCCCTCACCCACCCCCCTGGGAAATCACATTTAACCCCCAATTCAGGTGGTGCCGACCCAGACATGGGGGCCATCTGGGGCATTGCAGGGTGTGTAGCAACATCCCTGGCCCCTACCCGCTAGATGCCATTATTATGCATGTGATCCTGGCCGTCAGGAGTGTCCCCCGGCATGGCCAGATGTTCTCTGGGGACAGAGGGACCCCAGTTGTGAGCCACAGGACTGGGTCACTTGGTCAGGCCCTGTTCTAAGGGGCTTCCTGCACCAGGACTGCGCAGGGGTGTGTGCTGATTCAGCCTGGACACTGTGCTGAGCATTTACACTGTCCATCTCTCTCCACAGCCTGAGACGGGGCAGCGGCTCCTTTTCACAGCTGAGTGGACCGGCTCCGAAGGGTTCAGTGAGCCGCCAGTAAGCACACAGCTAGAATTGGGGCTGAGCAAGCCCTGTGCCCAGAACGGAAGCCCTCACGGTGTGTCTTTTCCTTGACACGCCCTGAAGGAGAGCGGAATGACCTTCTGTAGCGGGGGCAACCAACCAGTGCCAGACCCTGGCCCCTAATTCAGAAATTAGTCAAGATCTTTTTTTTTTTTTAAGGACTTCAGCCATGGAGTGTACCTCTTTAGGATTACTTAATCTTTGTTATAGAAGTTTTTTATTTAAAACTACATGTTAGATCAAACCATATGAAATTGTCGTCTGACCGCTTGGGCCATGAAAACAGCGATTTTACATGGTTTACCGTTACTGAAAATGGAGAGAATGACACCCTGGGCTCCCAGGGACCCGTAGCTGGGCTTCAGCAGTGAGTGACACGTGGTCAGCCTTGTTCCCTATACATACAGCTGTCTCCCTGCCCTGGATTATTTTGAAGCAAATCAGACATACACATGCAACTTGTAAATATCCATCCCCGAACTATGAGAAAGTTTTTAAAATTCTGATTTCATCTTCACACCTTAAAAAAAATCCTTCATGAAACTTCAGTTCATGTTCAGCACCTCACAGTCTTAAATAGTTTTTCAGTGTGTTTAAATCAGAACCCAGATCTCAGTAGGGTAGGCCATCACGTCCAGCCTTTTAGCCCCTGGTTTTTCCCCTCCTTCTTTCAAGTTATGGATTGAAACGCCTGCGTTTCTGTCCTGGAGAGCAGTGAGGCTTGACGTTGTCGTCTGTGACCCGTTCCTGACTTGAGACAAAACAAGCTCAGAAATCGAGAGTAAGCATTTAAAAATAGCTTCATGTCGCCATGACACAGCTTTCTGTTTGAGCTGAGAGGAACGTCTGGGCTTCTATTTTCGTCTTATTGCACTTTTCTCGTAATTTGTGTTTATTTTCTCTTATAAAATACTGGCCTGGGATGGGCCGGAAATGATCGTACTAACTAGGTCTCTGAGGAGCGCTTCTGCAAAAGTTTGCAGTCTGGACCTGGCCAGGCTCGTCCCCGTCATTATACCATGTTCTTTCGTCCCCGATATTTCCTGGAAATGGGTTATCAGAGGAAGATGGCTCTTCGTGAGACCGAATGTCCGTGGCTGTCGGTTTTCAACATGTGTTTTGTTTGTCTCTGGAGAGGCGCTGAAGGGAGGTGAAGTAAGCACACACCTGCTCTGTTAAAAGGCTTGCCCCGGTGATTGCTTTTGGGAAATTAAGCCACAGTTCTTTTTGTCTCCATTTCAGCTTCAGAACTAGATAACAACGATGCTCCCAAACCAACTTGTCCCTCCACGGACAACAGTGACGCCCAGAAAGCCCCCGCCATGGCCCCTCCCTCCGAGACTAAGGAACAGACCGCCACCCTTGGAGAGAGGACATTCAGCTGTTGCTACCCAGGTAAAGAATAAGCAGGAGCCTTCTGAGCCCTCCTGGCGCCGTTGGGCGGGCCCTGCGTGAACGCCCTGCATCTGACTCCCTGCATCTCTCTGCACATGCTCGAGAACATCCTCTGTAGGTCGCGAGGTGCTCAGCGTGTGACTCATCAGCTACTAGTTTCTCTGTTTTTGAGGTTACATTTTAAGAAGAGCTGGGTTTTTTCTTTCTCTTCTAGGTTGCCACTTCAAAACTGTTCATGGCATGAAAGATTTGGACCGCCACCTACGAATCCACACGGGTAGGTGTTCGTTCATTTGCTCAGAACTTTAGTGTAAAAGACAAACCAGAAATACTGGAGGGGTTGGGGCTGGGGGGTCTGAATTAAATGCCGGGCATATAGTGGTGAGCAGGACAGGTAACTGTCTCTGCCTCATGAAACTTGGTCAGACAGGCAGAAATGACAACTAACAGGTGAGGAGAAAGTGCTAAAGAACCGATATTACAGGTCTTTGACCTAGGCTGCTCGTCAAAGGCTTTTCTGAAGAACAGAATCTCGACTTGAAGTATAAAAGATGGGAGAAAAGCATGCCAGGCAGAGGGAACAGCAGGTGCAAAGGCTCAGAAGGAGCAAAATTGGTACCAGATAGTACGTGAACTTGAACACAGACCCTCCAGCCCTAGTCCAGCCTTCACATCATTGCAGATCCAGCCAGTATCTTAATTATAACGTAACGAGAAACCTTTATCCAGAACTGATCAGCTTGTCTGCTCCTCAGAAGTTTACTGAGATAATGTTTTGTTTTTTTCCTTGAATAGGTGTGAGATGAAATTGGAGAGGTGGTCCGAGGGAGGGCTGCTCAAGGCCAGCAGCCTTAGTAACCTTAGAGAAAAGCAGTAAGGTTGCCTCTGAAAGGTGCCCTCCCAGCTGCAACCAGCTGCTGAGGACAGAGAGAGAAGATGTCCTGGAGTGAAGGGACTCCCTAATCTGCAGCCAGGGTCCGCGCACGGTGGCCCGTGCTGGGGCGCCCCTTTGTGCACCCGTTGTCTGTGGCCGCGCTTGCCCTGCAGTGGCATTACGGGGCAGTTGCTAGACAGGCGGTGTGGTGCACGTATCCCGAGATATTTACCATCTGGCTTTTTACAGAACTCAGCCAGCCTCTGTCTCCAGTGTAGACCTGTGCTAGGCAGTACGAGGTAGGGTACTGGTCTGTTGGCTCTTACAGAAACCAAACCGAGCGGCTTAAATGTTACCAGGTTTATTTCTCCCAGGTACAGCTTAAGAAGCAAGCAGCCCACAGCTGGTAGACTGGCATTTCATCACCAGGTCCAGACTCCTTAACCAGTGGAAAGGGGACGTGGAGCGGGAGGGGCTCCATCCTCCCTCCCTCTTGCCCCAGAAGCAGCAAACCTTGTGACCAGTGAGCTATGAGCTGAACCTAGAAATGGTCACATAAAGCATCGGGGGTGGGGGGGGGCGGGGATGAGGGAGGACTGGGAAATGGTTTCAAGGAGCACAGCCACATGCCCAGCTCAAAATCTGCAGCTCCATCATTAAGACAGCTTTCTGGACACGGGGCATGGTGCTGTGGAAATAAGAGAACAAAGGGTCAGTTCTTCCCAGGAAGGGTGGACTGTGAAAAGCCTCTTAGCGAAAGGAATGGTTGATCCTCACCTTGAAAGACAAGGCTGCTGGGATGACCATGTCAGTAAGAACTTGCAGATTGCAGGAGCCATTTGAACAAAGATGAGACTCATGAACATGGCTGGTTTAGTTGTCCTCAACTGTGGCCGTGCTACCGCCATCTAGTGGGTGGGGGCCAAAAGTGCTGCCGGAATTCCACAGTACTCAAGCAGGCACTTATGGAAGAATTATCAGGCCCTGAGTGCCAGGGTGGACCTAGAAAGAGACGCAGCAGCTGGATTAATAATGTTTTGTTGGAGTAACACAGAGCATGATGGAGGTACAGAAAACATAAGCAAGGCCCTGTCCTTGGTGGGTATGCTAAGTGAGGGGTGCAGACCGATTGCTCCTTTAATAGGCATATACTTAGGCCACTTGTCTGGGTCCAAGGCAACTCCTCCAGTTCTCTGAGTCTCCTAGCCTCCCAGCGTCTCTCCCTCAGGCTGTGACCCAGAAGTAGCATCCACGGTG
>PVJI01003401.1:60871-125984 GCA_004026765.1 Micronycteris hirsuta
CAACTGGGGTAGACCTGTTAGTGAAGGAGTGAGAGGGACAGGAGGCGCGAAGAATGGCAGCAAGACAGGGTTCTGATCAAGCTGCAAATTTTATTTGAGGATCGCGGGTATATATACTGGTTGGCTGAGGGGCGTTGCTGGAGAAGCTCGGTGGAGTCGTGGGTCTTACTGATTGGTCCTCTTGCTCTAGGGACTATATTCCTTTTATGGGCAACGGGGAGCTTATTGGTGGCAGGGCTGTTGCACATGCGCAGTGCTGGTTGGCTGATGCAACTTCCCTTGAAGGTTGCATGGCTTGCTACAGGGTTGTTGCACATGCGCAGTGCTATGGTCTTGCTGATGCCAGGATCCCAACAGTGATTAATGACTTAGTGAGATTCAACTAACGGTGGCTTAACACCTAAGTATTTCTGCCCTGCAACCAGCCCAAGTTAAGTATGGTGCCTGGCCCATGCCTTCCGGGACTCGGGCTCTTACTGTGTTGCTTAGACACTCCCCGACGATGTAGCTGTCCCCGGCACGGTCTGAGATGGCCTACTGCCGACCTTGAAGACATGCCCTAGATGTTAACACACATCACGTGGGCTAACGAAGTCTTGATTCCGGTGGCCAAGTGCCCAGCTACAAAGAGAAAGTACTCTTACCAGGAAAGAAAACGGATATGTAGGCTAAATGGTGTCTCTGAGCCAGCTGTGTGTGGGAGGCAGGGGTGGCCACGTGTGTGTAGGTGATCTTTTTTTGGTTTGCAGGCTGGCACTCAGTCCACTGAGCCACACCAGGCAGGGCTAGGTGATCTTTATTTTTCTTTAATCCTCACCCAAGGATATATTGATTGCTTTTTAGAGAGAGAGAAAGGGAGAGAGAAACACCCATTAGTTGCTGGCTCGAACCTTCAGCCTAGGTGTGTTCCCTACCTGGGGATCAAACCTGCAACCTTTTTGCTGTACAGGATGATGCTCCAATCAATGGAGCCACCCAGCCAAGGTATGTTGGTGACCATTGAAGACTTGAGCCCCGCCCTGACCAGTGTGGTTCAGCTGGATGTCATCCCACAAAACAAAAGGTCACCGGTTTGATTCCTGGTCAGGGCATGTGCTCAAGGGGTTGCCAGAGGCAACCGATCGATGTTTCGCTCCCTCTCTTTCTCCCCCTCTCTTTCTCTCTCTCTAAAAGTAAATAAATAAAATCTTTAAAAAAAAAAAAAAAAAAGATTGGAGCCCAAATCTTTGCCAAATAAGTAGAACAGTGGTTTTCAAACCACTATTTTATATATATTTGTGACATTAGCCATCCAAAACTTTAAAATATTCATGTAGAAATAACAATAAGCTCACTCTATTCCGAACCAGAAAGTGGCATTGTTTATACCTTCGCAGATCTCTCCTGTCTCGTTTACTGGTCGGCTGCATGCTCACAGCCGTTCCCGTCCACAGCCCACTGTTGGGTGGTTTTGGTTGAAGCCTGGAAGCACCTCTGGCCTCACAGACGGGGGTGGGCAGCAGCAGGCTTGTGAGTACAGGAAGCCCAGAGTTCATTCTTGTGTTACTATTTACTAATTGTTCTTTTCCACACGAACAACTGCAGACCTCCTTGTGGCCCGCCCCCCTGCATGTGGTTGGAAGTGGAGGGGTTGCGTGGGTAGCCTCCTCAGACAGTTATTTTTCTGCAGCACTGCGTCACCACACAACAG
Organism: Micronycteris hirsuta; assembly: GCA_004026765.1. Taxonomy (NCBI): domain Eukaryota; kingdom Metazoa; phylum Chordata; class Mammalia; order Chiroptera; family Phyllostomidae; genus Micronycteris; species Micronycteris hirsuta. Next base: position 62,562 of record PVJI01003401.1, read on the forward strand.
ATGGTAGTTTCTTAAAGATCAGTCGCTACGTAGAATCTGCAACTGTAGATCCATCCACTTTGCAGACTGTGAAGTTAAAATCCATGGGTTGTTTTCCACTTGAGCGCATTTATCCAAGCTCAGTTTCTGACGTCACTGTGCAAAGCGCCGTGTGCTGATGACTTGGAAAACACTGGCTCACCAACTGAGCTAGTTCTTCCAAATGTCGCTGTACCACCGGAAAAAATCTGTTCCGTTAATATTACCAATCTCATTTGGAAAAAAAAAATCTAAGAACCAGGAAGCTGCAAGCAGATTTGTATTTTGCAACCCTGACGTTCTTATTCAGAGCCAAATCGCAGATCTGGAAAAAACCACAGTTCGTCAGTTGTCCCGGGCAAAAGGGCGCCACTTGGGTGCAGTGCGACCCCCCACCACCCCACCCCGCTCATTCTCAGACGACCAGCGGGCTGTGGGTTGCAGCAGAAGCTGCTTCTGCGAACTTCCCATTTCATCACACAGGACGTTGGGAAGGCTGTTCAGGGTGAGAGATTTAATCAGCGGGTGAGACTGGCCCTGGTCTCTTCCCTGGGAGGCGGGTCCCTGAGGGCTGAGGTACCAGCACACCGGCCCGACCTTGCTCCTGCGTCAGTGAAATTGTCCACGAGGAAAAAGGCAAAGCCTGTCCCCGTGGTAAGAGTATGACAATGCTTTTGATCGCAGGCTGTACCAGAAGAGGCTCAAGGACCCCCAGACTGCACTTTGAGGACCAGAGAGGTTGCGTGCCACGGGCGAATGCAGGAGTGGCTCAGAACAGGCGTCAGTCTGTGCGCCTAGATGCAGGCTTGCTGACAGCTTCCTTGGGGAGTGGGAAAATCAGGCCTTGAACTTGGATTCAATCTTTTTATTACCCGTATTCGAAAGTCATGTTGGGGGATGTGTGTGTATATGTATATATTTATATCTTAAATGCGAGGCTGTCCTAGATGGGAAAAAAAGTTAAACTTTCAAATACATGATAGAAATAGTGAGGAATAGAGGAAGGAGGAGCAGCATAGAAAATGCTTTATTTATATTTTTTCCCAGGTAAAATCTCAAAGCAAGAAAATACCCAAGAATCAACGTAAATAGTAAAATGTCTCTGGATAGGTTTCGAAACAGCATCAATTTTCTCGTAACTTTATCCATTGAATATATATTGCTCTTATTTTCAAATTTTTAAACCATCCCACTCAGAGGTGACTACGTGGTATTGTTCGAACAGTAACAGGATGAGGGTTTTTTCCACCTCGACTTCCATACCCCGATCCCACCCGCCTTCTGGAGAGTAAAATTCATCTGGAAGAGAAAAGAAGGCAGAAAAGTGGACAGCAAGACCTTTGCTTTATCAGAAACTGAAATGCCGTGAAGCTGTAACGCAGACAGTGTGACTAGCAGCTGCAGGAAACGAACACGGAACAAAGCGCAGAAACAGACCTGTGAGTCCGCGAACAGAAGGTCGGAGGAGGCGTGGGTGAGCTCTGACGCACGGTGTCTGGACAGAAGTCATTGCCCCTCCCCTCGTCATCCACCAATTCCAAGTGTAGGACGGAAGTTAGATATGGAAGTCTCTAATGTAGTAGGGACTGTAGGACGTCTGCATGGTATAAGTAGACAATTACAACCGCAAAGAAGACAGACTAAAGCTAAAACTTACAAGACACCACTAAGTTCAGACAAGTGTCCCACAAGAGAAGTTTGCCACGTAGGGCAGAATGAATCTTCAGTCCACAGACATATTCCTACAAGTCCATGACAGCCCAGTGGAAAGGAATATCCATGCCAGTATTCACACGAAAAGCCCATGAGCAGTAAAGTGAAATGCAACAGAAATACTGTATTTTCTTTGTCAGGCAGGCTGTCTTAACACAGTGCACCGCAGAACGCCACACGTGACCTGGCGTTGAATTTGATCACTGCCTCCTCATCCTGCCTCCCCGCCTCCCAACTCGGAATGTGGTTATGGGGAGAAACTTGATGGAGCACTGGTGGCAGCGAAGCCACTTGGAAAAGAATCCGAGAGTTCTCTCCAGGCCCCTTGCTGTCCCCTCATTTACTCTCATTGTTCAAGTCTGTTTCTTTTGGATATTCCGTTTTCTGTCTTACCCCCTTGACCTTGAGTGCCTTGGTCTCCGGATCCGGGTCAAAGAGTGGCAGGAAGAGCGAGCCGCCCTTCCCTTAGTCTTTGAAAGGGATGCTTTGACGTCACCATCCTTAATTAGGAATGGTGGTTGGATGTCAGGTGTCTTGCTCCTTTTAAAAGTGGTCCCGTGGGGTTTATCTAGCCTCCTAAAGGAGATCAACGTGCACATCTGTATTTTCAATATCACTCTGTATAATTTCATGTGGCGTTGATTTCCAGGTAACCTCGCAGGAAGTGAGTTGAGGCTTTTTTTAATCTTTTGCTGTGCTATTCAACAGTAATCAAATGTGGAAGCGTTTCGAGGAGATTTGATAGAATGCACCCACGGTCCTCGCTGTGCTTGTGACTTTTTTTCAGAGGCTGACGGATGTAGATTAGGCTGTGACCAGGCCTCTGTGTGTCCCAGAGTCCCGTCCGGCCCTTGCACCTCCCCCCCCCCCCCGCCCCCCGCGTTCCCCCAGAGCAGCCACATCTCTGTGCCTGAGGGTAGAGCAGCCTCCATCTGGAGTCCGGAACACTCCAGATAAAGGCATTCTTGACCTTTTGTCTGCTGTGGGCTCTGGGCAATTTTGTAAGAGGTACAGACCCCTCCCGGAATGTTTTTAAATGTGGTAAAATCACATTAAAAGCTACATCTCAGTACAGTTGCCGTCCAAGTGTTAAATGTGATATTTCCATACCCTAAGCCCTGGCAACCCAAAGTGTGGCAAAGACCAAAAAGGCCACCCTCCCCTGGGAGCACATTAGAGACTTGGAATCTCAGGCCCTGCCCAGAAACCACGTCCTATCTTTGTTTTTACAAGTTCAGCTTGAGAAACGGGGAGGTACTGGTCCCAGGGCACAGACTTCCAGTTAGAAGGTGAGTGAGTTCTAGGGATCCGAGGTGCCGTGTGGTGTCTAGTTAACGAGACTATATTATGTGTTACCTACGTGACAGTTGCTAAGAGAGTAGATCTTAAATGTTCTCACCACCGAAGAGGGAATTATCAGAGGCGATGGAGGTGTTACCACAGTAAGGTTAATCATTTCTCCACGTAGACAGATACTAAATCATCACGCTGTCTACCTTAAACTTGCACAGGGCTATGTGTCAATTGGATCTCAAAGCTGGGGGCGGGAATCTGCGCTTCAACAACACCCTCCCCGCCCCCGGACAGCCGGGGTGCCCAGGAGTAGCACCGAGAAGCCCCAGAGCCGTGGTGAACACGAGTGACCCTTTGAGAACTGCGGCCAGTGCAGTGTCCTGGACTTGGCTCGTGTCTGTCCACAGGGGTCTCCGGCTCCATCCTCAGTGCGGTCTGTCAACTGCATTGCAAATGGGAGGAGATGCTACAGGCTTTAGCATCAGAGATGTAGCTGTGTTCCATAACCGGGTCTTTGACGCTCTGAAGTTTATCTGCGGATCCCACGTGAGGAATCCCTGGTCTGGAATGTTACTGGTCATCTTGGGCAAGAGAAGCGAGTGTGGCAGATGACGCACTGGCCTCACAGTGACTCAGCGGTTTTGCTTGTGGGTCAGTGGGCAGGGCGTGTCACGCTGACCCACGGAGGGGAGCACTCACTGGGACGGAGGCGCCCCCCTCCGGGGAGAAGGGCAGCAAACACTGCAGCAGTGAACAGCCTACTTCAGGTAGGCCTCCAGACTGGCACCTTTTTAAATGTCCTTGACCCATTTTACTGGGTAACTTTTTACCTTCCTGGATGGCTATCTGTTTTATTGAGTCTTCTGAATTTACTGGGGTGACATTCTCCTTAATAGTGGTGGTTGACACTGCCTCTAGTCCCCGTTCTCTTGGCGATGTCTCTGTCCTCAGCCAGGTGCACCTTGACACCCCTCCCTCCACAGGGTCACATGTAGACTTGTTGGACTCACCACAGGGGTGTCTAGTGGGAAGTGGTCAAGGATGCTGCCGCAGGATACAGGATGGCCCCCGGCAAAGAATTGCCTGGCCCCAAGTGACAACCCTGCCCGGTGGGACCTTCTGTTTCTGAGCAAGCTGCCCCTTTTCACAACCAGTTTTGGTTTTGTTGGTCAGATGGTATGCTTTATGTATTCTTCCTGGTGCACTTGCTTTCAGTCTCTCGTTAAAAAATGAATTTAAGTCCGTACACTTTCTTTTTTTTTTTTTAAAGATTTTACTTATTTATCTTTTAGAGAGAGAGGAGAAAGAGAGGGAGAAACAGCAATGTATGGTTGCCTCTCACGTGGCCCCCACTGGGGACCCGGCCCGCAACCCAGGCATGTGCCCTGACTGGGAATCGAACCAGGACCCTCTGGTTCCCAGCCCGCCACTGAGCTACACCAGCCAGGGCCCGTACACTTTTTTAAAAGCGGTAGGCAGTCAGCTCAGCTTTGGTGCATGCTCATGTGCCCATCTCTGGGGAGGTTTGTAATCGGATGTGGATTCTGGAACAGAAATTGTTTTTGTTTTTTTAATTTAATTTATTTTTAGAGGGGAAGGGAAGGAGAAAGAGAGGGAGAGAAACATCAGTGTGTGGTTGCCTCTCACATGCTCCATAATGGGGACCTGGCCCACAACCCAGGCATGTGCCCCAACTGAGAATCGAACCGGGACCCTTTGGTTCCCAGCCCGTGTTCAATCCATTGAGCTACACCAGCCAGGGCCATCATGATTCTTATTTTGCCTAATGTTAACATTGAGGTTCCTGCTTTCTTTTAGCATTTTTCCAGAATGTGTTTCTATTATTTTGTATTCTGTCATTTTTTATGTAGGTATCTTTAATTCACTTATATTTGTTGTACTTAGATGTAGTTTGATTTTTACCTTCTTTTGAGTGCTGTGCTGTTGTTTTAAATGTCAGTTCTCTCATAGTTTCGAAGCAATACTTCCGCTTCGTTACTTTCTCATATCCCACTTTTTATCCACTTCCTTTTTTTCTCTCATGTGCGATGTCCGTTGGCTTTTCCTTTCCCGTTGAATGCTGGTTCAAGCATAGGACTCTAAATGATTTCCGTAGAACTTCACAGATCTTGTTCCCATCTTGCCACCATCCAGTGTCGTCTGAGGGAGTCGTGTGCTGGCCTGAGCCTTTTCCCGTCCGAAAGCTCTAAGAGCTTATCATTCCGGGCTTCTGAACTTGGCCCCCACCTCTAGGTAAGACACTTGAAGACCCACAGCCGTCTTCAGTGCTGAGAACTCATCGTTTGCTCTGCTCTCTCCTGTCCAATCAGAACCAGCTTCACGTCTTAACTTCTCTTAACCTCCTACATGAGCATCATCCTGATACTTCCCTTTATGGCAATCCCAGTTAGCTACATTCAGATATTCACACAGCACGGTCAAATGTTTTCTCCCTTCTTTTGCTAGAGTTTGGCTTCTAGTACCTTCCACTAGAATGGTAGCGTAGAGGAAAATCTGAGTCCTTGCATACACCTGTGTCTATTCTGCTTTCATACTTGAAACAGTCTGGCTGGGCATAAAATTCTACACTCAAAATGATTTGAAATTCTACACTCAAATTCCAATTCTCCTGTCCAATCAGAACCAGCTTCACGTCTTAACTTCTCTTGTACTTTTCCTGTTGTCCTTTTGGGCAGCCTTCTGGAAGAGTCTTTAGCTCCATCTTCTTCTAAGTTTTTCTTTTTCTTTTTTTAATGTCCTTCCTGCTAGTCATCTAACTACAAGTTTCATCTTGACAACCAGAGGAGAGTGGAAATTATTATGAGAATGAAAACTGCTTTTATAACTGAAAGTTCTTGATTTGGGCATGTTGTCCCCCAAAAGCTGCTGAGGCAGCGCAGTGTAGCTGCTGCACGCACAGGCGCCGGAGCCAAAATCCTGGCTCAGATGCCAGCTTCAACCATGTCTGTGACCTTGAGCGAATCGATGGAGGCATGCCTTCCTGGTTCCGGCTTGCCCCGAGCATTTGGTCCCTGGGTGGAATCACTTACACTCGGGCGTGACCTGTCTAAAGGGGCTGTCAGGGAGGAAAGGGGCGCTCCGTTTGGTAAAGGTGTTCTGGGCGTGGGGTTCTCTCTTCCAGGGTGTCTCCAGCTCCTTGGGGCCCTCGCAGCATGCCTCTGTCTGAGCACCCCCCTTTTGTACTAGCTGGGGGCAAGGAGGCTATGGGAGAGTAGCGACCACTGCCGCGGGCAGGTCGATACAGGGAAGGGAGGGGTGCTCCTGACCATTCTTTATGTGGTCCCTCAACTAGTGAGCCAGAAAGCTGTTCCAAGACCCCGAGCCCTGCCCCTTCTGATCCTGAATACTATTTGACCACTCCCGTTTTCCCGAATGGGGTTTGTGTGGCTTGTGATTTTCCGGTTTTTATTGCATCTGTCCCTTAGGATTCTTTGTCATTTCCAACCTGTCAGTGAATGGCACGCCTTCTCACCTCCCCATTCCTCACCTCCTACGTTTAAGTATCTCTATGTCTGGGCTTTAGGGCAGCAGGAAGAGGCAACCCACGTGCACCCGGGCTACCATTTCGGTCAGGTCTCGCTGCAGCCGTCTTATAGAGTAACCCGTAAAACCTCGCCTCTCTTATGTATTCGAAGGAGACAAACCCCACAAGTGTGAGTTCTGCGACAAGTGCTTCAGCCGGAAGGACAACCTGACCATGCACATGCGCTGCCACACCAGTGTGAAGCCCCACAAGTGCCACCTGTGCGACTACGCGGCCGTGGACAGCAGCAGCCTCAAGAAGCACCTGCGGATCCACTCCGACGAGCGGCCCTACAAGTGCCAGCTGTGCCCCTACGCCAGCCGCAACTCCAGCCAGCTCACCGTCCACCTGCGCTCCCACACAGGTGAGGCCCTGACCCGGAAACCGCGGCCCCAACGCGGTCTCCAGTGTTTCCGCCTTCATGCACCCAAAGCACGAGCGAGTTAAATACCTTGGTGGTTAAGAAATTTGACATCTCCATGGTGGTCGTGAAGCTTGTGGATTTTTTTGTGTGCCGGGGCAGTGGTTTTTAGTAAAACATGAAAATCTGAAAGCCGGGTTTTTGAACTTGACTGCGTAGAACACAGCGGAGCAGTGGGCGAGGGGATGAGCAGCCAGTGTAGCAGCAGAGAAGCAGAGAGGTGTCTTGAATGATCTGGTGTGTGAAGTAGGTGTTTCGGTCATTTCACTTGAACGCTGATTGCACAGCTTATAGTGGAGAAACACGTAGCAAAATCAGTTGAGTGTTACTGCAGATCACAAACTTCTAGTTCTAGAAATTAGACTTTGCAAAGAGCTTTTCCGTCCCTTCTTTGTGAGGCGCCACTGAAATAACCATCAGTCGATTGATGGGCCCGGCCAACCCACCGTGGTACAGAAAAACGGGGGCCGGAGGCTCATAAGCAGGTTCATGAAATGAGAACTTTCAGTGCATTCGCAGAGGATGGCCAGCAGAAGCCAATATGCTGGCATCTAAAACCGAGTCAAGAAAGCTGTCCCGACAGACAGATGGGAGGCGTCCCCATCGTCGGGAGCCAGTCGGTCCAGCCAGCGTCTCTTTGTCCTGAGGGTTCTGGACTTGGAGCTGGCACGCAGTCCGCCAAGGCCACAGAGCTCAGAGAAGCCGACGCCTGTTGGCAAAATGGCCCAAACTTCCAAGCCTGTAAAATCTGTGGCCCCTGTGTCTAATCCTTACCCCAGTCCACTCATCCTAAACACACTGTCGACTGTGGATTACGCATCATTTGTGGGAAACAGTGGCGTAAAAAGCGCTAAGTCTAACAAATAACTGCTGCTGGAGCTAACAGAGTATTTGGGTGATAGACAAGAATTTTTTAGTTGTAATTGGTATCTACCCACTGGCAGAAATGTCACATCCAGGAAAAGTTCTCATGAAAAGGTAGTAAGAACAAAGAGGTGTGAGTTAAAACTAGGATTGCTGACTATAAAGTCAAAAATTTCAGAGATCAGGGAAAAAAATTGAGGTGGAGAAATAAGAAGTAAGCTGGGTGTGTCTGATTGCTGACTAGTTCTAGGAAGAAAAGGAAATAGACGTGAGAAAAAGAAACGGTTCTCAGGGGCCATGGGGATGGCAGGGCTCGCACGGGCTGAGCAGAGCCAGGGCGAGGCTGGAACACACTGTACCTGAGAGGACCCCTCCGTACTAGTGGCTTCTAGAAGCCTGTGGAACAGTGCCTTCAAAGCTGGGAAATCATTTTGAGTGTAGAATTTTATGCCCAGCCAGACTGTTTCAAGTATGAAAGCAGAATAGACACAGGTGTATGCAAGGACTCAGATTTTCCTCTACGCTACCATTCTAGTGGAAGGTACTAGAAGCCAAACTCTAGCAAAAGAAGGGAGAAAACATTTGACCGTGCTGTGTGAATATCTGAATGTAGCTAACTGGGATTGCCATAAAGGGAAGTATCAGGATGATGCTCATGTAGGAGGTTAAGAGAAAAGAATTAGCAAGTCAGAAATTCAGGAAGTCCCTTACAAATTCCATGGAAATACTTACATAGTTAAGAGACTAGACAAGTTGAGATCATCATGAGATCCTTTTTTCTCGAGAAACGCACAGTTTAGTCAAGGAGTGTGTGTGATAAAAGGGGACCCAAAATGAGCATGTAGGAAAAGAGGATCCATTTGACCTTGGTTGCCAGCAGCAACACCATCCGCTGGCCCAGGCATGGCAGTGACCCTGACAGAAGGGGGTCACCATCCTGGCACAATAGTAGGCTCTGGTGAACATCACATGCCCAGTCGTAATGTAAATTACTTCTGCATCACGTCCTCCAATAACATTGTGTCGTTACAACGTTGACGGGGGTGGGACTCTAGCCTCTGGTAGAGTCGGTTTCATTCTGCATCATCCCACCTAAAGTCAGAGAGCCCACTGACAGCGTTGAGAGAGGACTTGGTGCAGCTTGGCTCACGTTGCAAACAGCCAGTTAAAGTGGGAGAAGCCACGGGTGCGAATGCTGGTGTTATTGAACCAAAATGTAAAAATGAAGCTGTTTCTGACGAAGGGAGGGAATCCTCAGAAAACTGCCTAAGCTGATGGATTAAAAGTTGTGAGGCGGTCACTCAGTGTAGAAGGTCTTGCTGGAAGAGTAAAATCGCAGCCAGCAGTGCTGGGGGCCAGGATGCCCGTGTAGAGCGAGTCAGAGTCTCATCTTGGCCCAGGGTCATGGCCCACGGTGTTTACAAAGTAACAACCTCCAAAAGACCTGCAAACCCTTCGCAGCGCCTCCCGGGAGTGCGGAGGAGGCTCTGGCTTTTCAACATCTCTCCCCTGCGGCCATGAATTGTGTTACTTTTATAAATACAATTCAGTCTTGTAGTTATAAAACTGAAACTTTCAAGAGTAACACAAGCCAATCACCCGATGTCATTAGCTTAAGCACTGGAGGAAGCGGGTCTCTAAGTCTTAGCTGGAGTTGGAATGGTTGTTTGTAACATTGTCCGCACCTCGACCTTCTTCCACGTCCAGTTGTGGGGGTGTCAGGTTAAATGAGAGTTTAGAATCGAAACTGAAGTGATCCTCCTGAAGAGTATGGACTTGGATGCCACGATGCCTGGGTTCATATCCCTGCTACTTAGATCGATAAACTTGACCTCTGAGCCTCAGTTATCCCCTCTGTAAAATGGGGGGCGGGGCTACACCCCCTCACAGGACTCTTGTGAGGATTCAGCAAGCTAATACTGTGCCTGGTGATGGTGTTACTAGGAGACTACGGGTAGGTGGAGTTCAGAAGACCCCACTGTCTCTTTGTGGCCAAGTGTCCTGACGCATGTTTTGGGGGGAGCCCTGTGTTGCCTGCCTGCTCTAATGGAAACACACCTTCCATTGCTAGGGGACACCCCCTTCCAGTGCTGGCTCTGTAGCGCCAAGTTCAAAATCAGCTCGGACTTGAAAAGGCACATGATCGTGCACTCGGGGGAGAAGCCTTTCAAGTGCGAGTTCTGCGACGTCCGCTGCACCATGAAGGCGAACCTCAAGTCCCACATCCGCATCAAGCACACCTTCAAGTGCCTGCACTGCGCCTTCCAGGGCCGGGACCGGGCGGACCTCCTGGAGCACAGCCGGCTGCATCAGGCCGACCACCCGGAGAAGTGTCCCGAGTGCAGCTACTCCTGCTCCAGCGCGGCCGCCCTGCGTGTGCACAGCCGGGTCCACTGCAAGGACCGCCCCTTCAAGTGCGACTTCTGCAGCTTCGACACCAAGCGGCCCAGCAGCCTGGCCAAACACATCGACAAGGTACACAGGGACGAGGCCAAGACGGAGAACTGGGTCCCACAGGGCAGGGAAGGGCCCCGAGACAGCAGCTCTCCGCCCGTGGCCAAAATAGTGACGCAGAGGGCCTTCCGCTGTGAGACCTGCGGGGCTGCCTTCGTCCGGGACGACTCTCTGAGATGCCACATGAAGCAGCACAGTGACCATGGTGAGAACAAAAACTCGGACTTGGTCACCTTCCCTCCTGAAAGCGGTGCCTCGGGGCAGCTCGGCACGCTGGTGTCCATGGGGCAGCTGGACACCTCCCTGGAGCCCAGCCAGTGCCTCTGATTCGTGCAGAGAGGATGGTGAACTGTCTGGAATTCCAGGCAAATGCTGCTGCCCGGCCCTTTGGGTGAGACCAGCAAGCCAGACTTTTAGTCACCAGCTCAGGGCATGGCTGCCCACAACTGCGCAGGCCTCCAGAGGCCGTGGCTGCAGCCACCGTGGCGTGAGGGCAGGCGCCACAGCAGCCCTGCAGAGGCACCGCTCCGTGTTGCTGTCTTCCCCCAAGAGTCACCGGAGTGCATCGACCAGTCCTCCCGATGGGGGCCTACTGAGCGCCACTCGCCCAGTGGGGATGGCTTCTTCAGGACGGACTGCAGTGCTAAGCCCCGTCCCCCCCCTCCGGTGCAGCTGTTAAACTGGTTAGGCCCCACGGGCACCGGGCACCGACACACAACCCATCTGTACAGTGGGGAATGCTGGGACGGGGCTGGGTCCTGGGAGGGGTCTGCTTCTAACCTGGGTGGTAGTTGTGAGAACGTTCACCTTACACGTTTTTGTGTGGTTCCTTTTATCGCTTGTCTTGTAACAAAAAGGCAAACATCTGCGGAAGGACGGAAGAGGAACAGCCACTCCCGGTTCGCCCTGAGACAGGGTGGGGTGCGCTCCTCTCCCTCCCTGCCCCTGCTTGCGGGGGTTTTAACCGCGTGCAGGGCTTCTCCGGCTCAGTGCTGCGACCGGAAATGCAGTCTGACCTGCAGGTGGCAGCAAAGATCGAGCTAACACAAGCTCAGCCTGTCCCTGTGCCTTGTGAAATTCAAGGTGTGTACTTGTATTGGTATGGGAAAGCCTAGGGGCCCAACCGGCGCTGGGCTTGGTTCTGGGACAGGCGCCGTGCGGGGCAGCCTGACACCAGCATCTTCGTCACAGTAAGCACGTGGTGTTTACTGAACCAACAAACAGGTGAAAATCCAAACCTCTTGTAAATATACATTTGGCTCGACTTAGGAGGCTGTGGAATGCCAGTGGCTTTATAATTGGTCCAGACTTGCTTTGTTTGTTCCATGGCGGCATCTTTTCAAATACAGTCTCTGCTTAATACAAATTTGTGTGTGCCCCTCATCAAGCGTAAAATCTGTGCTCTTAAAACTGATGAAAAAGATCCACTGGTTTTGGTAAACGAGGACAGAGGGTGTGAAAACAAACTTTCACAGACTGTATGCCGGCGAATATCTCACTGAGGAATAGCGAGAGGTATGTAGCGTCATTTGTTACGCATTTTGCTGTTTGAACGAATCTGATGTCATTGGAGTCTGCCGTCGGGCGGACGATCCACACTGTCGCATCCCTTTGCTGTGAGGAGGAAACATGAAAATGAGGAGGATGCCCCCCCCGCCCCCACTCCCCTCCGTGATAGCATTAACCACTGCTTTGCTTGGGAGCTACGTTTCTGACGGCTCCGAGAAGTGTTTGGGCGCTGAAGGCAGGTGCGTTGTGCAGACTCTGTTGTCTCCTTTCTACATACATGTCTGTTCCCACAACAGGGGGCTTGTTGGCCTTTCAAATGGGAACCTGGAGGTCACAATCACACAAACAGTCCTCATCCCTCCGCTGTTACAGCCCTCCAGATAAACAGGAAAGACATCAGCCTTCTCAGAAGGCTTTTTTTTTTAATCTTTTAACAGCTGTATGGACTTCCTGGGTCTTCCATCTACCCCAGTGTCACCCAGTGAACTAGGATTCCTGGGAGCAGGGTCCATAAAAAGTTTTGGACCAGATAGTTAGTATCTGAGGCGTGTGGCGCTCCGAGGTCTCTGTGGACTCTGTGGTGTTAGCACAGAAGCAGCTGTAGGCGATAAGAAAAAGCCTGTGTTCCAATAAAACTATCAAATAATTCAGGAAGTGGGAGAGTAAGCTGGCTAACCCTGCTGGGCTGAGACAGAAGACAGATGATGGCCAAAGAGACTGGGGTGGCCGTGATGGCTAAGGGGCTGTGGCAGAGTGCAGACCAGGTAAGCAAAGCTCCTCTCCCCGCCCCCGTCGGCAGGGTTGATGTGGATCGGAAAGGGGAAACCGCAGTTTGAGGTCGCTTGCACCGGGGCGTGGGTGAACTTTTTCAGTAAAGGGCCAGGTGGTAAATACTCGGGCCCTGCTGGCCTCAGTCTCTGCCGAAAGGCTCGCCTCTGCTCACCTGTGGCTGTTGTAGCACATTCGCTCAACTTGGCCACGGTAACTAAAGCAGCCATAGAGCATAGTTAAGCAAATGGGTATCACTGAGTGCCAATAAAACTTTATTGACAAAAAGCAGGCAGTGATTCGGAGGGCCATGGTTTCCTGACCCGGAGCAGGACTGTTTGCCTGCAAGCAGCAGGATTAATGGGCCGTGGGTGAGCGCCGGGGGAATTGCTAAGAATGCTACATTTCCTGGGCTCCCTTGGAGGGGGTGCTGCTTCGTGCAGAAGATGGGTGAGCTCCAGGTGGGCACTGGGAGAGCTGGGTCCTTTGGATCCTGATTCAGACCAGCTACAGACTCTGCAGTGAAGAGTGCAAAAGTCAAAGTGACGTCCTCTTGCTTGCCTCTGCTCAAGATGTCTTGTTGCCTCCTAAATACTATAAAACATGAAGTTTCTGTTTGTCCCTACTTTCCATGTCTTCCTCAAAGAAAGGGATGAGCCTTGGCCGTGACTCAGTCGGTCAGGGCGTCATCCCGACACCCAGGGTTGTGGGTTTGATCCCCAGTCAGGGCTCGTACCAGAGTCAACCAGTGACTCCATGAATGGGCGGAGCAGCAAATCGATATTGATTGGCCTCTCTCAAATCGATGAATAAAAAAATTTTAAACTAATCCATAAACCCAGAATTATATACCCGTCAAAAATATCAAAGGATGAACCTCGATACCGTTGCCATGGCGACATGTGTCCTTCCTCCGAGCCCAGCACTGTGCTGAGAACTTGACCTGTGTTACTCACCTTCTCCCAGGTGCCATCCAGAGCTGGGACTAGGAGGTGAGTGAGGCAGTAGGTCAGGGCACCAAAAACTCAGTAACCAAGAATAATATTTCAATATGGTATTTACTTTTAGAGGGGGAGGGAGGGAGAAAGGGAAAGAAACATCGGTCAGCTGGCTCCTACACTTTGGGGATCTGGCTTGAAACCCAGGCATGTGCCCTGGCCAGGAATTGAACCGGTGACCTTTCGGTTCTCAGGCCAGCACTCAGTCCACTGAGCCACACGAGCCAGGGCTTGATAGAGCATTTTTTTTTTTTGATTGACCAACTATGACGCACAGGTCAGCCACTTTGTTTTTGTAAACAAATTTTAGAAGCTGCCTAGGAGTTAGGGCAGAGTTGTGCAAGGGCAGAGTTGGGACCTATAGTTAAAATTCGGACACTTTGTTCATTGTGGATTTTTCTTTTTCGCATTGCGTTTGGATTTTAGAAAATGGCATGAAAGTATTCACCTTAAGCCAGGAGATTTTTGTCAGCACTTTATATCTGCACCCCAGGGCGCTGCCTCCACCCACTGTACCCCAGTTCCTCCTCCTGTTCAGATTTGGACACTGAAGCACAGACGTGAAGAAACTTCCTGGAGCAGAGTAGGCTGGGTCTGCGGTAAAGAAGTGTTTTGTCAGAGTAGTGAATGGACCTGAGTAGGGTGGTGACCAGAAGGCCCAAACAAAGGGTAACTTACAACACCTTTTGTTTAAGTAGAGGGGCTGAGGAGGCGCAAGGTGAGAGAACCCTGCCTCTGGCGATAACTGTCTGGCAGACATCTGGCCAAAGGTTTTACTTCAGATTCTCAGTTTGCTCATCTGTAAAATGGGCCCACGTCAGACTTTTGGCCCACCGTAGTGATACAGTCACCTGATTTGGGCTTCCCAGTGTGTCCTTTTCTCATTTCTTGTTTTGCTTGGGGAGAGGGCAGGTGGGCAAGAACCCAGCACTAGCACTGCGACCTTGTAACATCGGGGATCAGGGCTTCTGTCTTCTGTCTCCCACCCCACATCTTCAACATGTGGCCAGGGTGGTGGCGACTTAAGTGCCAGCCTGGGGAGAAGGTAGCCACACACCCTGCCTCTAACACTACCGAGGAGCTGCCTATAAACCGGTCCCTATCCCCAGCTACCTGGCTGGTCATGGGACTTGCTGCAGCAAAGGGTGCTGGGAAATGGTTGCTCTGGAGTGCTGTGCGGAGTTTCAACGCTGGGTGCCTCGGAGCAGGGATGCCCGCGAAGACTGGGTACGGCTTTTCCGTGAAACACCTGGGACAGGTCCCGAACAGCCAGGGTGTGCCTTACACACGCATTTCTCTTGTCAGGGCTTCCCCAGGGCTACCTGTTTTCCCCTCCTGGACCCTGGCCATGGCAGTCCTCCAAGGTTTTCTGTCACTCAAGTCCCAGGGGTCTCGACTGTGGCTGCTGGCTGCGGTCACCTGAGAGCTTCTTAGCTGTTTGGACTCTCCCGCGGTGGGGAGAGGCCTGGGCCTCGGTACTTTCTAAGGTTTTGCAGGTGAACCCAACGGGCACCCAGGTGGGGGCGGCTGCTTCAGCTGAAGGAACAGGACTGTCTTCACGGGCTTGTCACCTGTGCTGCCACAAAGGGCTTTGCGCGTGGTGGCGTGCTCTGCCGTCGCTGTCCTGAAAATCTTAGTTTTTACGTATTGATTTTAAGAGAGAGGAAGGAGAGAGAGAGCTCCACCCACCCGTGCATTCACTGGTTGCTTTTTGCATGTGCCTTGACCAGAGATCGAACCCACAACCTCGGTGTATCGGGAAGATGCTCTAGCCGACTGAGCTACCCAGCTAGGGCCTTGAAATTCTTAGTTTTTGAACAAGAGGTCCTGCATTTTCATTTTGCATCGGGCCCTGCAAACTGTGTGGCCAATCTCGTGAAGGAAAGAGGAGAGCGTGCCTGACGAGGAAGCCCTTCTGCATCCCTGGAGCAGAAGAGGCCTCAGCCCCTGAGACGAGGGCTCTGGGTGGAAGGAGCAGTGCAGTGAACCGTGACGTTCAAGCATTTGCTGCGCGACTCCGTTCAGACCTCACAGTGAAAGGCATTTGCCTTCCTCCTTGTGAGGGGAAGCTGATCTTAGAAAAGTTACCTTTCTTGGGGCCTGCCTGGCGTTTGCAGTCGGACTCCCCACTGACTCCGTGTAGGTCGTAGGTCATCCTCCGCTGCCGGCAGAGGGGCAGGGGAATCAGGGACGGGACCTCGTGAGTTCCAAGTGTTGACACAAAAACAGGACAAAATCTTCTGCCAGAACGGTGAGGTCTGTAACTGGGGGGAAAAGTCAAACCCTGGTATTGTCGGACGACTGGGAAAAGGTCCCTAGGCCGTCCGGCTCCACGCTGGGGCAAGTGCGCCCAGCGTTACTCCACACCCCCCCACACCCCCCACCGCACCCACACCCCCCACCGCACCGCACGGCGGCCACAGAATTGCAGGCCAGGTTTCGCTTCCAAAGCAGTTTCTACGGTGACAGCACTTGAACTCCCGTGAGTAGAAGGGGCTGCATGAGCTCATGCACAGCCACACTCAGGAGACGCAGGGTGTGCGCCCTGACTCATTTCTATTTTAATGGAGAAGAAATGAAGGTAAAAAAACCCAGTAGTTGTCTCCTGCCGTAGGATTAGAACCTGTGTGCGAGGCCTCCAGGGGCACTCCTCATACCTAACGCCACCTGCCTTAGACCCGGGGTTCATTCTTTTTGAGTCGGGGAGCCCTTTGTCAGTCTAACGCAGTCTGGGACCCTCTTGAAGCGCATAGGGTTGCCAAGGGTAACGATCAGATTGAAGGATTCCTCAAGATATTTTTTGAATCGTTACGTGCATTTTATTAGCGCATTCAATGACAAGCTCCCGCGGCATGTCTAGTAACCTCTCTTATTCTGAAGTAGCAGTGAGCATCAGGGCTATTTCGGGATCTGTGTAACAGCTATAATATCATGTGGAAATATCTAATTCGTCGGCTAAATCACAGGTCCTTCTACTGTGGTTTGGTGCCCACATCCGTCATCGACAGAATTGCCCGATTTCAGCTAGAGGCTAGTGACAGAGAGATTTCCTTTTCCTTCCCATGCAAGCCCTGGCCGCTCTCAATGGCCTCCCTGGTCCCCTGCTGCCCTGTACATTAAGACCTCCAGTGCTATAGGACTTTCTTGGTAAACTTTGACCATGAAGTTGCTTCCATCATGACTAGATCAAGTAGCACCAGCATTTGAATACCTATCTCCCTGCCAACCCCCCCCCCAATCAGTCTTGCGTGGGGAGAGATTCACCCAGCAGGGCTCTTTGTAATACCTGTGGACAGTTTTTTTCTCATAAGCTGCTCCTCACATGTCGCAGCCCTCACACGTCAGCCTGAGGGGACTCTGGCCCCTTAGAAAACAGTTCCTGTACGTTTATCGGTCAGTTCTGAGGTTCTTGAGGAATTGCATGCGCCCATGTTCTCTCAACACTGAGTGATCTATTTCTTCAAAGGTCACAAAAGCCTGTTCCAAACGCCACCTCCCAACCTGCCCCGGCCAGAAGGACCGTCTCTTCCCTCCCAAAGCAGACAGTGACTCTCATTATGTTCCGCTTCTGGGTTGGTTTTGTTGTCTGCACCACTCACCCCCCTCCAGTGGTCAACTCCACTGGGGACACAGACCCCGTGATGCTCAGTCTGGGCTACGTCCCATGGACGTACAGTCTCGGACATGCAGTGTCCTCTTGATTTGTGGGGGACACGAGCATGATGAACGTTACAATCAGGAATTTTGCAACTTTGCCTCTGGTGTCCCTGTGGTTTTGTGGTTTGAGGTCACGAAACCCTCTTGATGCTGAGTGGCTGTGGGCAGAGGGTTTGATAAGACATTATCTGGTAAGAACTGTCAGTATTTTAAAGTAGCTTTGCTTACCCTGGGCGGTGTGGCTCAGTTGGTTGGAGCATCATTCCACAAACGAGAAACCACTGGTTCGATCCCTACTCGGGGCACATATCTAGGTTGTGGGTTTAGTACCCGGTCGGGGCATATACAAGAGGTAACCAGCTGGTATTTCTTTATCTCCCCCTTCCTTCCCCTCTCAAAAAATGAATGGGCATGCCCTCGAGCGAGACTTAACAAAAGTAATATTTGGTCACCGGAGGAAAGGCAGAAAAGCTACGTAAAAATTAAAAGCCTGTAATCCAGCCACCGCAACAGCTTGCCCCTGGGGACCCCTCCCACCCGAGGGCAGGTAAGGAACTCCTCCCTGGTGCAGATGCTCTGATGGAAAGCTTGTGTGGGGCTGTGGAGCCCGTCCGTGCTTCCTGGAGGTGAAGGTGGGCTATGGTGTGGTATTTACGCTCCCAAAGGCTACAGTCAGGGTGCCTGGTTCACCTTCTGGCTTTGTCATTTTATTTGCTGTATGACTTTGGCCACATTACGTAAGAGCTGTGTGCCTCATTTTTCCAGTCTATAAAACAGAGGTAATCATGGTGCCTACCATCACAGAATTGTCAAATAAGAGCTAGACCAGTGTCTGGCACATGAGCCCCAGATCAAGAGACAGCTAATTAGAATTTGTGATTTTATTTTATTTATTTATTTATTTTTAAAGATTTTATTTATTTACTTTTCAGAGAGAGGAGAAGGGAGGGAGAAAGAGCAATGTATGGTTGCCTTTCACATGGCCCTCATTGAGGACCTGGCCCGCAACCCAGGCATGTGCCCCGACTGGAAATCAAACCGGGACCCTCTGGTTCCCAGCCTGCGCTCAATCCACTGAGCTACTCCAGCCAGGCAGAATTTGTGATTTTAAACGAGTAGTTAATAATTGCGGACAATCCTCAATTCCTTGTGCCTACCAGGAGGTGTGGGAGTTTCCTTAATCCTCCAATCATTCACGTGTGACTTTGGGATTAATTACCGAATTTTTGCATTGGATTTATTTTGTTAATTGTAATTTCTGATGCTCAAACTTCAATTAGGACAGAGCTACACATATCTTAGGACAAATTTAATCCTCTTTGGTCAAGTGAAAAATGCCTGTACTTTGAAAACAAGCTGACATCATAGAGATCAGTGAACACAATGGAATAAAAATCATCTATTCATTATAAACAGAATTGAATTCCACAGCCAGAGACGGGGGGAGAGAATTCTCGTGCTCTGCTGCAGGGAGACTGGAGAACAATGAAGAGAGACAGCCAGAACATAGACTGCAGATACTCTTGGACCCATCAGTCCTGTGTGTGGGAACTTCTCCCAGGGAACCGATTTCCTTAAGGGTGCCGATGAGTACGACCAGGGTGTTCAGAGGAGCCGTGTCTGTGAGAGCAATCGGCAGGATTCAACCACACTTTCTGTGAGCACAGAACTGGTCAGATTCATGGGCGACCATGCAAATCTCAGAGACACAAAAGGTTTGGCTGACCCACATGTATTGCTATGGAGAGTAGTAGTTGTAGGTCAATTTTTTTAAAAGATTTTTTATTTTTATTTTTATTTTTTTTAGAGAGAGGGGAAAGGATGGAGAAAGGGAGAGAGAGAAACATCAATGTGCGATTGCCTTTTGTGCTCCCCCCACTGGGGACCTGGCCTGCAACCCAGGCATGTGCCCTAACTGGGAATTGAACTGGCGACACTTTGGTTCAGAGGCCCGTGCTCAGTCTGGTAAACTGAAAGGTCACAGGTTCGATTCCCAGTCAGAGCACATACCTAGGTTGCAGTATGGTCCCCTGTCAGGACAGGGGCATGTGAGAGTCAGCCAATCCATGTTTCTCACATCGATGTTTCTCTTCCTGTCTCTCTCCCTCCCTTTTCCCCTCTCTAAAATCAATAAGCATTTCCTGGGGTGAGGATAAAAAAAGAACAAGTTGCATTGCACTGTGTGGTACTGTCCCCACTGGAGTTTAAAAACAAAGGCGTGAGCGTGGGTATTGTCTCAAGGGATATGAAGTAACTTAAAGGTGGCTGTTTCTGGTAAGTGAAGGACACATGGGGAGTCAAGGAAGGCTTTTATTACTTTAGTACCCTCCTGTTCTGCTAGGTTTTTTCCTGTACAACAAGCCCGTATTAAGTAGATGATAGAAATCGCTTTAAATTTACCTGCCAGATTCTCACTCACTTTGCCGGTTCATTCACTTTGATCACTGTGTTTCAAATATATATGATATGTTAATCTTAATGTATAAAGGTCTTTGACTTTTAAAAATCCTGTGAACATCCCTCATGTTTTACATCTTCTACGATCGGCTTCTCCATTTGTCTCCCGCCTTCGGACATTTTAATCTCATTTTCTGCCAGTCTCCGGAAAGCCTTTGGGTAGCAAACTGGAGAGAGTTCTGTATCAGGCGGTTTGCGAATTGCACAGAACCTTGCCCTTCCAAACAGGAGCCTGGAAGAGTGGATGCCTTCTTGCATTTCTTTATTATCCTCTGGGGTTCTAACTTCAGGATAAAGTCAGAATCTGTTCCATTAGTGCAGGAAGCGTTTCAGCAGCTGAACTTGTTTCTTTCTGCTTTTTCTTTTTTTTAAGATTTTGTTTATTTACTTTTTAGAGCAAGGGGAAGGGAGGGATAAAGGGAGAGGAACAACAATGTGCGAGAGATACACAGATTGGTTGCCTCTCACTTGCCCCCCGACTGGGGACCTGGCCTGCAACCCAGGCATGTGCCCAGACTGGGAACTGAACCAGTGACCTCTTGGTTTGCACACCAGCGCTCAGTCCAGTGAGCCACACCAGCCAGGGCTGAACTTTGTTTCTGTTAAAAAAGAAAGAAAAAAAAATGCACGTGCACACACACATATGAAGAGAGAGAGAGATGGCTTTCTGTTGTAGAGTAGATCTGTCCCCTCATCCCATCTGTAACTTACCTCCCATTCTGGTGCTTTCCCTCAATAAAATATTCCCAAAGAACATTACCGCACCTCCTGAGGACAAATAATACCACACCTCCTGAGGACAAATAATACCACAGAACAGTGCATGCATCATTGATATTTTCACACCAAAAGAAAATATTGACCCTCATGTCAAAAAGCTTTTGCCATACAGTCCGTCATTTTTATTGTACGTTAAATTCATGCTTATAGAAAATTCGGAAAGTACAAAATAATGCAGAAAAGTAAAATTACCTGTAATCTAGCCCCAAACCGATAGGCAACAGTTGCTGATGTTTCACTCTCTAGTCTTTTGTTCAGTTTCGTCTGTTTATACCGGCGTCTGGTGCGCGTTGATGTGCTCACTTTGGAAACCAAACGTGGCGTTTCTTACCGTTACTCTCTTAGTGGACATTTGGGTTTCTTCTGATTACTTATCATTAAAAATAATGCTGCGTTTGTCATCTCCATGCACAGATCTCTTTCCATAGGGTTATTTTCTTCAGATAGATTCCCAGAAATTGAATTACTGGGTCAAAGGTTATGAACAGCTTTAAGGCTCTTACTAAATGTTGCCAAATTGCTTTCCACAAAGGTTATCCCAGTTTGCACTCATCAGCAACACTAAGCGGCCAAGGTTACCATCCCCATCTCCCACACTGGGTGTTACTAGTAAGTACCACACTAGCTTGGATGAACGGCTCGTCAGTGTTCCATTAGCAACTTTTAATGGCATTAGTAGAGGAGCTTTAAAAAGCCCACACATGATCACATGTTTGCATCATCTAACTGATGTATAGTATATTAAATAGCCCTGGCTGGTGTAGCTCAGTGGATTGAGCACGGGCTGCTAACCAAAGGGTCGCCAGTTGATTCCCAGTCAGGGCACATGCCTGGGTTGCAGGCTAGGTCCCCAGTAGGGGCCATGTGAGAGGCAACCACACATTGATGTTTCTCTCCTTCTCTTTTTCCCTTCCCCGCTCTCTAAAAAAAAAAGAAAGAAAGAAAAGAAAAGAATGGCAAAGAAAAAAAAAAAGGATCACCAGCATTCTGATGACCAGGTGTCAGTATGCGAATGTAAAACCCACCAGTCCCTTCACCCATGAGCACTGTGTCAACAATCAAATCATTCGAAACTTCCCCATGTCGTTTTAACACATAGTTGCCGTAACCAGCAAAAAGGGAAATTACTAAAAATTTGGCCTTTGTGCCCCAAGAATGTTGGGAGTTTATCCCGAGTGCCTCGCCTTGTTGATATTGAGTACCGTCTCTCAGTAAACCCCAGGACTCAGCAGAGGCCGTGACGTTGGTTGGACAGTGTGATGCTCCGCCCACCGGAAGCTGCGAGCGCAGTGCGTTCTGGTGATGACTCTGCTTGGAAAGTGCCCAGCGGGGAGCCGTTTCCAATCGATTATATTTCACTGCTAATAGCCTCCAAGGCCATTTCTACTCCCATAATTAAATGTAATTCTTGATAGTTGAACGACGCCATGATCAAGGAAATGGAATGGGGATGGGCGCCCCACACACGCAAATTGATGTTCAGCCTCGGCCGGACTTGCAGAAACTCGGAGGGCAGCGCAAAGTCAGAGGAAATGTGGGGAGGCTGACAGGCTGCTGGATCAGAAGACGAATGGGCGCCTCGGGGCGGGGTTGGGGGGCTGGAGGGAGGCCATCACTTAAAACTTTACATATTTACAAGGCAGGAAGGAAAAGTGCTTGCCTAGTATCTACCCAGGGCGCTTTTTCTCATTTCTCTATCTTCATTTAATTGGGAAGAGATTCAGGATCGCTGCAAAGTAGCTGAGTTTAAGAGTAGCTGAAAATGTGTGATGGGTGTAACCTGTCCGTGAGAAAGGGCTTAAGAGAGCTGGAAGATTATGTACAGTTTGCTGATTTCAGTTTTGAAATTCAGAATCTTGGCACTCGGCATCATTGTCTGTATAACCGCAGAATGGGGTTCTGTGGGAATCTCGCTGGAAAGCTAGCCCTAAAGGAACACAGCTCAGTGTTGTGATCTTCCCTTCAGAATCCTGCAATGGTGCCGCAGCCGACGTCAGATTATATTACCTGTGATACTTTTAAGTAGAAAACAGAAAAGTTGGTGCTTTCAGTTCAGAAATATTTGTTGAGCAGATACTATGCACCTGGAATTGTGGCGGACGTGAAGATGCGAGAGAACTAGACATCACTGTATGATTTTATTTCTCTTAACTAAGTGTATTTCTTTTATTGTTGTTATAAAAACACATGACAATTTGTAAAAGAGTTAAACCTTACATGTAATTTAAAAAGAAAGGTTGGGGGCAGCTCAGTACATGTGGCTGGGAGAACTGACTATTGCATTGGAAAGAAGTTAGGTTTTCTACTTTATTACAAAAATGCACCCTATTGTTACATAAATAACAAAACGTGAACAACAAAACTGACACTTGTGGAAGAATGTGTTTATGACTTTATTCAAAACCTCCATGAATTAAAGCTCCAGAATTAAAACGCGAGTATAGTAATGATAATGTACTGAAAGCAAAGTTAACAGGCAAGCAGGATGCCAGATGCATGGTTTGCTGCCTATATTAGTGAAATGAGTCACATTCGGAATGAACAAAATACTCCTTCCAGTTCATAACTGAAAGACAAATGATCCCCTAGGGAAAAGCATGGGCCAGGCTGTCCCAGGGGCTAGACCAAACCTGACTTAGGAAAATGAACCTAAAAAAGGCATACTCTCCACTATGTTCCCCTTGCTCTCTCCGTCCTTCAAACCTGCCACCCTCCTTCTGCCTCAGGACCTTTACACACACTGCCCCGTTTGCTTGGAATGCTCTCTGCACCCTCTTCCAAGGCCAGCACTTTTTTTGTCTTTTAATTCCATGGTTGTCAGACTTCCACTCAGCTCCATTTCTGGTGGTGCTGTATTTTAGTTGTACTTGATGTGGCTGTGCAAAGAAGCAAGCCATGTCTGCCTACACCGCCATCTTGACCGGAAGCCCCCTTGTTTGTCTTTTAGATCCCGGATTGAAGGGCACTGTCTTGGGGAGGTCTTCCCTGACCCCTCCTATTGAAAATCAACTCCCCTTTTATTAGAATCTGTCTTAATGTCGCAAAGTTAAGGGACTGTGCTGTTCTCTGTCACATCTGCTGGCTTTAGAACAGTGCCTGGCACCCAGAGGTGTGCAAAACAGTTACTGAGCAATTGGCAAACATTCCGCCTGCCTCTTTCCTGTATTAACTGACCAGTTGATTGCTGTTCTGCTTTCTGTGTCTGTGTAAACTCTTAAGACTGGGGTTAGGACTCTATCATTTACTGCTCTCACAGACTCTAAAAAGGAGCCGGGAGTATATTAGGTACTCAGTAAATGTTTGTTAAACGAATAAATGAATGAGCCTTATTATGGATAGTGGGTACCAGGTAGCATGGGATCAGGTAAAATTACATGGCAACATTTTCTTTTTAGGGAGTCTTTTCTGTTGGCCGTTTCCTCTTTAAATGTCTCCTGTTTCCGTGTGGCAACCCATCCAAGGAGGGGAACTCTGGGGTGAGAAGGTCCCTGGAGTTTAGGAGCAGCTGGCCCTGCCACCTCCTAGCCTCACCTTAGGGTGTCACTACGTGACTTGCCCACAGCTTCTGCCCGCTGTTGGAGAGAGAGCTGGGTTGTCCGGATAGAAGGGGAGGAAATGACCCGATGTGATGAAGAGATCTCCCGCTTCCTCCAGCTCTTGGCGGACAAGGCGACATGGCGCGGATGCCCTCCTGGCTTCGCAGGATGGCCGTTAGCACACACATCCTGCCTTCGCAGGATGGCCTGGCTTCACACACCTGACATCCCAAAGCCCCCAAGTGTCCCGTTCTGCGTCCAGAACCTTCCTACGTCAGGGCAAGCCTGATAAATCGTGTCATGTGATTGACTCCCTGCAGTGGGCACAGCTCTGTCCCTAAGGACCCTAGGGCAGACTTCAAATGTCCCATGATGTCTGTGCTGGCAAGTAGTGGGGAGCTGGGACGCACAGGAAAGACATGACTAAATGTAATGGAGACTCCTACAGGCAATGTGGTGCTCGGGACTGGAAACAAGAAAGAGCACCCCCTTTCCTGTTTCTCATTGTCCCGATTCATTAGTCACAGCATTTGTGACAGTTGCACATGGCAGCTAAGGGACATTTTGTAATACTAAACAGTTTGTATTGCTCTCAAATTTCCTTATATATTGGTCTTGATGTAACATGCTTAGATTCTTTACGTGGGCCGTGAAATGAACACTACTGAAATTGGACATCGTTTTATAACAAATATTCAGTGGGCTGTAGCTAGCACTTTTAAATGTATATGTTTCAGTTTGATTTAGGTAATTTTGATAGAAACCTTGATATCGATTATGATTTGTATTTTACCTTTCCATCTCAATTAATTTTGAGTGTTTTGGAAGAAAATATTTTAAAATATTTATGAAGTGTTTATTTTTTAATGAATGTGTTCAAATGTTTTTATACTTTGAATATAATTGTTTGTGATTTTTCCCCATCTTTTAGATGGTGATTGTCAGTGTCGAGGGGTCACCAAATGACAGGACTATTTCTAATGGCCTGAGGGCTACATTTAGGCAGCCCATGAGCTGAGAATGGTTTTTCTATTTTTGAAGGTTTGTAAAACACACAAATAAAAATATGTGAAGGAGACCCCAAAGACTAAACCATTTACTATCTGGCTCTTTACAAAAATATTTTGCCAGCCTTTGGTTAATAGAATGTGCATTATGTAAAAACTTGACTATAACTACGTTTTTAATGATTTTTACTGAGATGGAAGCAACATAAATGCCGTGAGATAAATACATGATTTATAAATTCTATTTGTTGTTCATGCTGATAATGTCACCGGCCCATGAGCAGAGCGCCTGGACATTGTGCAGTAGGTGAAGTCTCTCATCTTTGATAGTTCTCTGAATTTGAATCTTAAGTGATAGCTTGATATCTGTTCCGCTTTTGTCACTAAGGACGTATATGCGTCGTTGCAAGAGGATTGAATGTTTCATGCAAGATTCGTTCAGCTTGATTGATGACTTTGCATGTCCTAGCATGCATGATCGGGGCCGTGGCCCCCCATAGGTGATGTTGGGAGATGCAGCTGTCTGTTCTGCTCTGCCCCCTAAGCACATTTGACATCCTAGCCTAAAAATTTGAGGGCACTGAAGTGACAGACCCCAGTGTCTACCGCCCTCTGTTGGCGGTGGGCAGAGTTGCCGCACCTTTGCTTCAGCGTGGGGTTTTACTGAAGTCCAGAGCAATTCTGAGTTGAACATTCATTCAGGGGAGCTTCCGTGCTTTGTATCAATGCTCTGGTCACATAATAATTTAAAAATACAGAAAGCATGAAAGGCATTTCATTGGGCACCACCTTTTTTTTTTTTGAGGCAACATTTGTATCCCCCAGTCCTCCCAAAAGAAAGCCATTCTGGTCAAATTCTGTTTTTCTTTTCACTAATCACTGTCCTGTGTTGCAGATGGATGCTTTGGGCCAGTTTCTCTGAGTCCTCTCAGGGCTTTGTACTGATATTTCGACACCAGGAAGAGGCAACCTTCTGGTTACTTGGGGGAGAAAAGAGCACAGGCAGAGAGAGTGGAGCCGTTGATGCTGATCTCCCCTCCCCACCCCGCCCCCCTCCGCCCGCAGTTGGAGGCAAAATAATAGAGGAGGAAGGGTGGGAAGGAAGAGGAGGAGGAGAAGGAGAGGCAGGGGAGGAGTTGAGAAAGAGGGGGAGGGGAAGGAGGGAAAGGATTCTTCTAGGGCTCCAGCCCCCCACCACCACGTTCATCTCAGCCACCTCCCCCGTCACTGGGATGGAGAGTTAGTGGCTCCTTGTAAGGGTGTGCCCTGGCGAGCTGGAGCTTCTGGCTCTTTCTCCTGAGGCACAGCTGACAGACTCTCACTTGAGCAAAGGGACCACCCTCCCCGAGGGACTGCCCTGGGAACTTCTGCAAACAGCCCCGGAGTCCGCTTCCATTGCACCCGGGTCCTGGCAGGGCAGGTTGAGACGAGGCGTGTGCAGGGTTGTCTGGAACCCCGTTCCTTAGGCGGGAGGCCAGCTGGTTCCCAGGAAGCAACGTGGCTTCTGCACACGGAATCGAGAACGTTACTCTTCCCACGTTTCACTCCACGTCCTGCTCTGTAAACTCCTCAAGGTTGCCGGACATCGTCCTAGGTCTTACCTGTGGCTTTCAGTTTCACACCTTTGGGGAACCTTTACCGTAATCAGAGAACTAATTTATGCAACTCTAGGTTATTATACTTCTGAGTGTTCCTTTCAGGGTTCAACCTACAAATGCCAGAACTGGGTTGGGGGGTGGGGGCAGGATGTTAGGTCTAAGACATTAAAAAAGATTTTCATTTTTGTTGGGTAATACATTAATTTAATTCTGCAAATCACATTCTCACACACTTACTACTTGTTTAACATTCCTAAAGTTACCCACAGTACTTTTTTTAAAAAACTAAGATTTAGTCACATGTTACATAGACATTCACTTTGTCACTTTAATTTGATGCAAAAAGTCTTAAGGGAAAAAAAAGATCTTAAGGTCTTCTGTTTTCTTGTTTTTGAAAATATGATTCTAAAAGGAGAGTCAGGGCTCTTTTCCCATACAAGGTTTTATTTTTAAGTTCAGATCCTGTACCTTGGCATGCTAGGACAGTGAAGTCCTTTTGAGTCTATAAATACATTTTCTTTCATTCCATCCTAGATATGTTGTGTTGTCTGTAAATCCAGTAGAAGACTGGTCCCACGTAAGCAAACACGAGTGAGTACAGAAAGACCTCGGGGCGTCTTGGGGACGCCGACTCCTTCAGAACCGCCTTAAAAGAGATTGGCCATTGACGATTTAAATCTGCCGTGCTTTATCTCTTTGTTTGACTCTTGGAATGCCATCGATACCCTCTTTGTGCTTGTAATTGTTTTAATTAGCCGCCCAGCAGGGCCCCTCTCACAGCTGGGTTATGGGCCGCACAGCTGGACCCTACAACTCAGTTAAAATACAGCGCAGACTTTATGACGCGCTTAATTTCTTTTATCTATCAGATTGTTCCTTTCTTCTCTTACCCTCCCTCATTTTCACCCTCTTTTTCCTTTCTCCCTCCCCCTTGTTTTTGTGGAGGGCCAAAAGCTTTAACTCCTCAAATGGTTTTGCTTTTGAAGAATCAAGAATTATGGGGAAAATCCCTCAAACGTGGCTACTTATCAGCATTTCACATCTCAGGGAGGAAAAAGAGCGCAGGTCTGCTTGTCCGCTGCTCTTCCGAACACTTTAGGGACCTTCCCGGCGATATCTTGAGCGATCGCGCTGAAGTTGCTGTCGGTTGCTGAAGTCCGGTGGGCGGAGGGAGGGGAAAGTTTGCAAAAAGGTTTCTGTTGCCCTGGTAGTGTTCCTCCTTAGTGACCACATCCTTCTTTTGTGGATGGAAATCGGGAGGGTCCATTATCATGCAGATCGGACACCATTTCCATCTGTGGGAGCCGCGTGGCCAGGGATGTTTGGGCTTTTGGAAATTCTTGCATCGTTAAGGGTGTCCCCCCCCCCACTTGGGGCCGGTGCCGCTGCTGCTATGACCACAAACAAACTCTTACCCAAGAGCATCGATGAGAACGAACAGAAAAGCAGGGCTTGCTTGTGGCTTCAGAGAAATAGCCGGGTCTCACTTCATCCGCCAATCTATAAAACTACCTGTCCAGAAAATAAAACAGGGCCTGTCCCTGGGAAAACGGGCATTGTTTCTAAAAGTAATCCTCTCGTGCAGCTCTGCAAATAGTTTAATTTTTTTCCAATAATACTCAAAATAACTTACTAGCATTTAGAAAGAAATGGTAGCTCCAGGTATCAGACATGGAAGAGGCTGTGGGCCGGCGTTGAAAGGTCTGAGATGGTGTCCAGCCCGACTTTTTCCCTGGACGTTTTCAACAGTGACCACCAAGGGTGACTTGGACCCGAGGAAGCTGATAACATGGGGGGTGGGGAGGGTTATTTTCAGTTTGGGTACAAATATTAGCATTTAGAGATCTTTAAAACTAAGCAGGATTGTCATGAACATTTTCTCGGTACGTGGATTATTCTTGGCTGTGTAGCCCATCAGAGACGCAGACACTCACTTGCTTTGTGAAAACAGGCACAAACCACGGGGACTGGGAATACAGACCCGCCACGGTTTGCTGGGGGTTGGGTGCAATGGTAAGACTTTGAAATGCAGTGGTGAGGTTGGGAAGGGCCGGAACCTGCACCAGCTGGAGGCCCGGGGCCGGGAGGTCCCTGCGGGAGCCGTGCCTTTGCGAGGCCCCGCGTCACAAAAGGACAGATGACCAGCCCCGGTGCCCGAAGCTGGCACGCGCACCACGTGTCCAGGGAGACAGCGTGCTGTGGTGGCCCCACGGCCTCGCCCGTGCCCGCAGTGCCTCCGAACTGCTTACTGTAACCTGGTTAGCGAGAAAAATAAATGAAGTGGGACGATCTTTTTACGACAGTAAGATCCTACATTAGGTCAGCTTTAGGACAGACTTGAAACTTTGCGAACCTTTCTCTTTTTTTTTTCGTGGGCACTCTCTGGCTGAGTCCTCACAGGACAGGACCCGTTTGGGGTCCACATTTTCAGTAAATGTGAACGAAACCACTGTCCCGACTGGCACAAGGAAAATACCCTGTGACCATATGCTGGGCAAATTTTCAACAAAA
Organism: Micronycteris hirsuta; assembly: GCA_004026765.1. Lineage (NCBI taxonomy): Eukaryota > Metazoa > Chordata > Mammalia > Chiroptera > Phyllostomidae > Micronycteris > Micronycteris hirsuta. The sequence goes on from PVJI01003401.1 coordinate 91,690, forward strand.
ACCCAATTTCTAGCATTCTTCTTTACTTCGGTTTTTTTTGTTTGTTTGTTTTTTGTTTTTTGTTTTTCTTTTACTTGACCGGAAACAGGAGGCACGTACTCTTCAGCACTGAGGGGACCGCCGGCCGGCCCCTGGGCTGGCACCCGCGGAGGGAGGGCCGCCTCGTGGGCTTGTGTCCCGGCCTGCCTCCCACGAGTTCCCACCGCGGCTCCTGCGGTCCCTCTCTGTGACATCACTCGCATCTGCGGCGACTTAAGCCTCCTGTTTCTTTGAAAATGGAATTTGAGAATATGAAGGTTTTATACTCTCTAAACTAATTAGCAGTGACCAGTAACTTGAGGAGGCCCGCGTGCCGCCCCCCGCCCCCCAGCCATTCCGTTTACCTGGGCGTCTCGCCAAGCCAGCCTCGCCATCCCTAGACCCTTTAGCAACCCTGGGCGGGAGGAAGGGAGGCGTGCACTTTTTAAAAATAGAGGACTCACTGAGTATGGTTCTCTGGAGGTTTGTTGTTTGTTGTTGTTTTTTTAAATATAATGTTACCTGGCAAACAAATGTAGCATCCAGTTAGAGAAATGCATTTTTAAAAAGATTTTATTTATTTATTTTTAGAGAGGGGGGAAGGGAAGGAGAAAGAGAGGGAGAGAAACATCATTATGTGATTGCCTCTTGCACGCCCCCTAATGGGGACCTGGTCTGCAACCCAGGCATGTGCCCTGACTGGGAATCAAACTAGTGACCCTATGCTTCGCAGTCTGGTGCTCAGTCCACTGAGCCACACTAGCCAGGGCCAAGAAATGCATTTTAAAGGAAGAGTGTGATTTACAGAAGTTTAATTATATAAAGCAGTTGGTTAAATCAGTACTTTAAAAGAGAAGGCAGTGAGTTTTCTTTTATAATTATGATACATGAAATGTATATACTTATAACTATGTAATATGTTTTATTCCCAAATGGAACAATCTCAAAGATAACAGTAAGTGAAGAAGGCAAGGGCCCTGACCCGCATGGTTCCGTTGGTTGGCTATCGCTCTGCAAAGCAAAGGGTCACGGGTTCAATTTCTGGTCGGGGTACATGCCTGGGTTTAGGGTTCTGTCCGTGGTCAGGCGTGTTCCAGAGGCAACCAATTCGTGTTTCTCTCTCGTATCGATGTTTCTCTCCCTCTCTTCCCCCTCCCTTTCCTGCTCTCTAAAAAATAAATAAATAAAGTATTAAAAAAGGGGGCGGTAGAATGGTGTGTATGCTGGAACAGAAAGCATTTGTGTAGGTCATAGATCTGTACGTATTTGTTGCCTTTGCGTGGAATCTCTCTGGAAGGATCACAGGGAACGTCCAGCATCCATAACCAGTAACAGTGCCCATCCAGGTCAGCTTGGAGCTTGAAGCAAAAAATCAGTAATACTCCCTTTTTTAAAAAAAACCCTTTATATTTTGTTCATCATGGATTTTTCTATGAATTTTTTATTTCCATTACCTTTGAGTTTTTACCGTATTTGCCTTAAAGTAGAATTATCTTGATTCCTGAGGTGTTTTGGCCCCCCTCCTCCCCCTCATCTTGGTTCTGGCTACGCTTTCCTACTGTTTGATCTCATTTTCACCACATGCAAGGTGTGTGGTGAAGCTTATTCAAAAATAGAAAAGAAAGTGTGTTTAGCCACAAGTGGTACTTGGAACCCGTTGCAGCCGTGGTTCTTCATCTTTGGAGGGGTTACAGATCCCACCAAGAATCTGATGAAAGCTCCCGTCCCCCTGCACCTGCAAGCTGCATTCTGCATTTGATTTCACAGAGGCCCGAGAAGCCCACCTTTTAAAGAATACTGGTACTTCCCCAGTTAGAAAGATTATCACCAGGCCAGACTTCCTCTTCCAGCTCTGCCTGGCTTTCCTTACGCCTTCCTTACCGAAGAAAGAACGAAATATCTTATTTCTATTTTTCATGCCTTTATAGCTTATCTCTTCAGTGATGGCGGAGGTGTTGGTCTATTTTGGGGCCAGATCACATTTCCTTCCTCCCCAGCTGATCTTCACTGTTTGGGTGGTTCCTGGCGAGGCCTCCTGACACCAATGCAATGATATGTCACGGACCAGGACACATCCTAAGAAGGGAGTATTGCTCTGGATTTATATTCCATGGGCTGTAAGAGCAGAGCCCTCCAGTGCCTTGTTCAAGTAAGCCTTAAACCGGGGTGTCTCCCCTTCAGCACTGCTGGCATTTTGAGCTGGATAATTCGCTGTTATAAGGGTTGTTCTGTGCATCGTAGGGCATTCGGCAGCATCCCTGACCTGTTAGCACCCACTGTTGTGAAAACCAGAAATGTGTCCAGACAAATGTCCCCTGGGGACAAAATGGCTCCTGGCTCCTGCCCAGAAACCTCTGGGCTAGACCAGGCAAGTCATCTGAAGATGTGGTGGCTTTGCCCAGTTTTTCTTTCCAACTCGGTGAGACGTTTGCATTTCTCATAGAAACGACAAATGCATGGGGTAAACAACTGGGAGGGCTCACTTCAAGTTCATAGAGAGGTCAACCCTTAACTTCTGTCCTTCTTATAGTAAAACAGTTGGCTTTGACGAATTTGCATCCTGGAAGAATTCATAAAGACCTGCCCTTCCCTGAACCGGACTCTCCTCCCTCCTCCGCAGATGCCCCTTCTGCTTCAATTCCAGGAAGTGTTACCTGTTACAAATGACTAGCTAAAGTAATCCCCAGTCTTTATGACCCCAAACTTTACTTCCGAAGGGTGTTTTCACCCAGCCCTGAAAGTATGACTTTTCTGCCTGAGTGTAATTAAAATCCTGGTCCTCTACTCAAGAATGCCATTGCCAGCAATATATTTATTGTCTATTGGAGCTTGAAAGTATTCTTCCTTAACAGGGCTTAATGGAGCGTAGAGATCCGAGAGACGTTCGTAATCACGGTCCCCTCCGGAAACAGGACACTGCAGAGATGGATCATTCGCTCTCACTGTTTTAGGGTTTAATGGAGGGTGACGTTTTTAATCTACTTGTTGGGAGCTTAATATCCCTAAGAAAGTAAAGACACCTTACAGTCTCAGCTGCCGGACAAAGTCCCTTCCTATGTCTTTTCTTTCTTTTTTTTTTAAAGACTTCTTTGTGTTTCTTCTCAAGACCTAGTATTTGTTATATTAATTTTAAATAACATTAATTTTCCCACATTTTTTAGATATTTGTTTATTTATTGGTTTTAGAGAAAGAAACATCGCTTTGTTGTTCCACTTACCTGTGCATTCATTGGTTGATCTCGGATGAGCCCTGACCAGGGATTGAACCTGAAACTTCGGCATGTCAGGACGACACTCTAACCAATGAACCACCCAGCCGGGACTCGGGGGTTTTTCCCTCATTCTTAATTACCCAATACAAACGCAGCACAAAAAAAAATTTTTTTTTAAGCCACAAAGAAGCAACACCAGTCACAGGGAACACCAACACATGGGGACAGCCATGGAGACACCATAAAGTGTCCCCGTTCACACCAGGTTTCCAGTGAAAACGCAACGCGGAGCTCGGCACAGGTCCCAGGGCAGCGGAGCCCGCACCAGGGCCGTGGCGGGCGCGTCATCCCTTCAAGGAGTTCCCCTAGGAAGCTTTGTTCCCCGACGGGTTTTTTTTTAAGTATATTTTATTGATTATGCTATTACAGTTTTCCCAATTTTTCCCCCTTATCCGCCCTCCGCCCTGTACCCCCCAGCCCTCCAGCATTCCCCCCACTTCAGTTCATGCCCATGGGTTGTACAAATGCTTCTTATTCCCTGTACCTCCCCCCGACCCCCGTTCCTCCTCTCCCACTCCCCACTGAAATCCCTCCATGTGATGTCCATATTTCTGCTTCTCTTCCTGTTCTGGTTGTTTGCTTAGTTTTTGTTTTCATTGTTTTTTCTTTTAGGTTCATTTGTTGATAGTTGTGAGTTTGTTATCATTTTACCGTTCATATTTTTTATCCTCTTTTTCTTAGATAAGTGCCTTTAACATTTCATATAATAAAGGCTTGGTGATGATGAACTCCTTTAACTTGATCTTATCTGGGAAGCACTTTATCTGCCCTTCCATTCTAAATGATAGCTTTGCTGGATAGAGTCATTCTTGGATGTAGGTCCTTGGCTTTCATGACTTGGAATATTTCTTTCCAGCCCCTTCTTGCCTGTAAGGTTTCTTTTGAGAAATCAGCTGATAGTATTATGGGAACTCCTTTGTAGGTAACTGTCCTTTTCTCTTGCTTCTTTTAGGGTTCTCTCTTTATATTTAATCTTGGCTAACTTAATGATGATGTGCCTTGGTGTGTTCCTCTTTGGGTCCAACTTCTTTGGGACTCTCTGAGCTTCCTGGACTTCCTGGAAATCTATTTCCTTTGCCAGATTTTCTTCATTATTTGTTCAAATGAGTTTTCAATTTCTTGCTGTTCTCTGTCTGGCACCCATATAATTCAGATATTGGAACATTTCAGGTTGTCCCAGAGATTCCTCAGCCTCTCTTCATTTTTTTGAATTCTTGTTTCTTCATTCTGTTCCAATTGGATGTTTATTTCTTTCCTTTGCTCCAAATCGTTGCTTTGAGTCCTGGTTTCCTTCCTGTCGCTGTTGGTTCCCTGAATATTTTGCTTTATTTCATTTTGGGTATTTTTCAGTTGTTTTTTCGTTTTTTGACCAAGCTCAATCAGTTCTGTGAGCATTTTGATTGCCAGAGCTTTAAATTCTCCATCAGATAGGCTGGCTTTCTCCTCATTGCTTAGCTCTCTGAAGTTTTGCTCTGTTCTTTCTTTTGGGCCATATTCCTGCCTGGCGCACCCGTCCGGTTGTTCTGATAGACTGTTTCTTTAACTCCTTGGTTGTCGGAGTTCGTGCAGTTTGATTTGATTTTCTGGCACTTCCGGTTGTTTATTGGTTTTAGATTGGTTGTTATCCTCCCTTTGGTTGTGTGAGGACCTAACGGGATCTAAAGTCAGAGCAAAATTCTAAGCCAGCCTTCCTTCATTTCGACAGGTCAGGACACCTTTGGTAATCCTGTGCTATTGGGCAGTGAGGGGGTTTTGTTTGTTGTTTGCCTTTGTGATTTATGTACTGAAAAGAGGTGACCCACCGAGCATCGGTGGGATGGCTCTGTACACACAAGGTACAGAGGCCTGAGCGGGGAAAGCATTCTGCCCCAACCCCAGTGTCCCCCACCCCCCGTGTCCCCCACCCCCGCCCCCGGAGGCCACTGCCAGTATTAGTTTCTCATACGTCTTTCTGGGGGTTGTTACACCTTCCCAAGCCAACATTTCTACACTTTTTTCATTGTGGCTTCAAAGGAAGCCTATTAGATCTGCTGGTCTGCGTCTGCTTTTTTCACTTTCCTGTGCACCTCGGAGACGGACCCGTATCATCAGTGTGGAGAGCGCTGCTGACCGCATTTTTAAGAAGAGCCGCGTGGTGCTTTAATTATGGCTGTACGCCATGTTTCAGCCATTGAACTGACTGCCATTTGCAGGGCTCCGCTCTTTTCCAGTGACAATAATGTTGACGTGACTGTCGGTAAAGACAAAAGGACAACATAGCAGCACCCCAAGGACCACCCACACCGCCTGAATCAAGACCGATGACCTGGGCCCAGCTCTCCAACCCGTTTCCTGACACCACGCCCTGCGCACCCCTCACCACACCCACCCTCCTTTTGAGACAGAAGTTCTCAGAACCGGACAACGTTTCTCAAATGGGGGCAGCTCCCCCCAGGGGACATTGGTCTGTGTCTGGAGACATTTTTTTATTGTCACACCTGGATGTTGCTGCTCGCATCTAGTGGGTAGAGGTCAGGGGTGTTGCTAAACATCCTACTGTGCGCTCCATGGCCCTCCGACACAGGATGATCCAGCCCCCCGTGGCACTAATGCCAAGGTTGAGAGACCCCGCCCCAGGAAGTGGTGGCTGGTTTTGGACGGGGACCTCCTCTGTCCTTGTATTGATTCATGACCATGGCCTTTCAGACCGGCTGCCCTTCCCCTGTCAGGCCGTCCCTCTTCAGACCCAGGGTCCAGTGCTTGGGGGTCACACCCAGTGTCCCAGGGAAAGTGCAGCCCCCTCCTTACTGTGAAGTTCAGAGAGCACCACACCTTGGCCACACTCTGCCCTTGTTTCATGCCCCCCTCCTGGGGACCCCTCCCCCCTTGCCCCCCTTTGGGCCACCACATGGCCCTGGTCTATAGAAGGAGAACCTGAGGAAGTACAGGAGTGACCCTGACACTGACCTGGGGTGTGTGGGAGACTGCTGAGGTGTTCATGGCTGTCACATTAACTAGGAACTGTCCCTGAGACTCAGCGGGCAGGTCCAGGGGTGACAGGTGTTCTCAGTAAGAGGGACAGCCCCACATCACAGAGAGGGAACCGGCGCCTTGTCCAGTGTCCTAACGTGTTACGGGGCCTTTGTGCAGAACCTGTGGCTTGTCCGCAAGAACATCACTCATTTCGGGCGCTGTGTTGTCCGTGGTTTGCCAGGGTCTGTTGTCCCCATGTCGGCGCAGGCCATTTGCACGTTCTCTTCTCGGTGCAGAGAAGTCTGGCCTGTTAATTCCGGTTGTAATTATGTCCACACACACTCTTATTCTTTTTCTTTTCTGCTCCATTTAGCTCCTAAATCCAGACTTACTGGTTGGAACAATGGTCAGATTTCTTCCTAATTTTCTTCTGGAATGGTACTCCGGAGCATTTGCCTATGGAAATAAATATTAATATTCTCGCCCAGAAAGCAAAACGTCACCACTTCCAGGAAGCCCTCACGGTCCACCCGATCCTCCTCAAACCGCGGTCAGGGCTGCTGCTCTCCCCTCGCCCTGCGCTGAGAAGTCTCATTCCCGCTCTCGTGGCCCAGGCAGGGCCACCGTTCCATCTATGTGCTGGCCCGGCGCCTGGCTGCCCCACCCGCACGCTTCATGGGAACGGGGACCCCGTGTTTCTTATTCTTCGCTGTGCTATCTGCATTGCCAGGCGTGTGTTCTAGAGCACAGGAGATGATCTGTGTGTATCTGCTAGATAAAGAGGGGACAGAGAGAGGGAGAGGAGAAAAATGATACCCAACACTTTGTTTTTAGAAAAAGTGTGAAATAACTGGTCAGGGAGATGCCTGGACTTTGGAGGGGCAGCCTCGGGGTCCCTGGGAATCGTTACTTCTCATAGTTGGCTCATTTGCACACTTGTGGTTACCCTGAGGGGAAATTTTGAACACTAGCGCCATCTTTTTTTTTTTTTTTTTTAAGATTTTATTTATTTTTTAGAGAGAGGAGAAGGGAGGGAGAAAGCAATGTATGGTTGCCTCTCACATGGCCCTCACTGGGGACCTGGCCTGCAACCCAGGCATGTGCCCCGACTGGGAATCAAACCGGGACCCCTTGGTTCCCAGCCGGCGCTCAATCCACTGAGCTACACTAGCGCCGTTTTTTAAGGGAACTTGCATAATGGACGAAAGTGAGTTGTCACCTTCTGTACAAGCAACAGTTAGGAAAGTCATTCTTCTGACAGGTCGCCTATCAGCTGCTACTCTAAGCCCAGCTGGACCCCTACCTGCCTTCAGGGGGCTCACCTGCCAGAGGGAGATTCGGGCTCAGAGACAGACAGTCACCGAGGTGTCAGGGAACGACAGGGCAGAGAGCCTGAGAGCCAGAGAGCTCGGTGGGGGCTCGAGTGCTATCCAAACATGTCAGTTTCTGGTGACAAATGGAGCCGCGGGGGGGTGGCGGCCTCCTCCAAAGCAAGCATGACATGTGATGACGGGCAGCTGGGCGCAGTGTGTCAGAGCCGGGGCCTGAATCAGTGATGTTCAAGTGGGCCGTCGTTGGGTCGGGTTGGCTCCCCAATCTGTCCACCCTCTTAGGCTTGGCCCAGGCCGGCCTTTGCAGAAACAGTCGTTTTCCCGCACCTGCTATCATCTCCTGCAGTGGGAACCACAGTTTGACGATAGCAGAAGGGCTGGGCCTCAGTTCCCAGTCACCGTGGAATTGCCCTGCTGGCACTCTTCTGTGTGCTGGCGAGAGATAAACTCATCCCTTTGTCTGAACCACTGTTGATTTGAGTTTTCTGTGCTGCACAGCCAGAGCTCACCCGACCTCGTTCAGGACCCAATAAATATTTCTTGACTGAATGAGTGAACAGTATGTACATACATTCCTAGGTTTAAGTCATAACCTGAGTTTCCAATCCTGTACCTTCTAAAATCTGCTTCCAGTCTCTGATATCTCTGTCCCGTGAGATATTGTGTAGGATTCATTTTTATACAAAGTTCCCTCTGTTTGATTTACACAAAAACATTTAATTGTCTCAGCAGAAAGTCTCGTATCTCAGTGTGACTTAAGTCAGGGATGTCATCCAGGACACAGGCTCTCCATATCCTCTATTTGCCCTTTCTCAGCATTTTACCATTGTCTCACCTCATGGTCCCAAGATGGTTCCATCACTCCAGTCTCATATTCTCACCCAGCAAAGGGAGATGGAATAAGGAGCAGAAGTGCCTTTTTTCTCCCATGGCGCCCTCCTTTTGTCAGGGAGGAGAGTCTTTTCAGAGGCCCCCAGGTGGTGTCCATCTCATTGGCCGAACTGGACCATGTGACCTCCTCAAGAATAGTTGCTGGCAAAAGGCGACAGAATTGCTCTGACTGATACAGACTAGCTGATCCTTAGAATGTAGTCCACGGAATCCTGGGGTCTCTAAGACCCTCTAAGTCAGGGGGTTGCAGGGTCAAAACAATTTTCATCATAACACTAACAGTGCATTGACTCATTTTCATTGCGTGGACACTGGCTCCAATGGTGCCCAAGCAGATGGGGGGGAACTGCTGGCGCCCCACCCCAGCGGGAGCTGGTCCACGCGTGGCTGGTGGTCATTGTTGTCTTCACTGCCGCGAACTTAGTTTGGGGTGGGGGGGGGCGACGGGGACAGTCCTGTGTGTGATGGAACAGGAAGTTCCCACAAAGAAAATGCTCCAGCCCACTGTGGTGTGGTGATTGGCGGAGGGGAGGGGCTCGTTTGAGTCGTGAGAGCTGAGCTAGCTGCGTTTCTCATGGAGCACCATTTTTATATCCGAGTATAGCGGACAGGCTGTGGCTTTTCACACTGCGGGGTTTGGCAGACTTTTGCTGGACGATGAATGAAGTAAACATATTTCAAGGACAACAACAGGCGGTATTTGTTGCCAGTGATGCCATGTGACTTTTCAAGCAAAAATCAGAATTTCAAAATATTATATCTGCCACCACGACCTGACAGTGTCACAGTTCTCAAGGACTTTTCCAATGGAATCAGTAGTGATATCAACAAATGTGACGTTTTTGGATAATTTACAATTAAATGTGCCAACATCGAGGAGATCTGTACAACTCAACAAACCAGTGTTTTTCATTTGACCAATGCATGTTATTTAAAAAAAAAAATCATGCATGGGTAAAAGATCTATTCAAAGTGCAAGACAGAGTGATAGATTTTGATATAAAAGACGGTGTGGAAAGTCCACCGATATGATTTCAGGGTTTGTGTATGACTCACCTTTTTTAAAAAAAACTACCACTTGCCAAGGTTGGGTGAAATATCAAGTTAAAATCTCCACAGCTATTTAAAAAGGTCACCAAAATACTCCTGTCTTTTCCAAACACATATCTGTGAGAACTGGGGTTTTTTCCTTCGTACTTCAACCAAAGCAATGCATCACGTGGCTGAACACAGATGGGGACATGAGAACCCTGCCGCCTTCTATTGCAGCCGGGCATCGACGAGATTTGCAAAAACTGTCAAAGACCAAGTGCCTCTCTTCTTGCGAAAGGTTTTTTTTTTTTAATTTTTTAAAGATTTTATTTATTTTTAGAGAGAGGGGAAGGGAGGGAGAAAGAGAGGGAGAGAAACAGCAATGTATGGTTGCCTCTCACATGGCCCCCAGTGGGGACCTGGCCCGCAACCCAGGCATGTGCCCCAACTGGGAATCGAACCGGGACCCTTTGGTTCCCAGCCCGCGCTCAATCCACTGAACTACACCAGCCAGGGCGAAAGGTTTTTTGTTTTTTTTTTAATAATTTTGCGAAATATTGTTGTTCCACACATAATTCGTAGAGTTGTGGTTTACATTTATTAACATGGAGTGGGATTGTTGTGGTTATTCTAAACGAGTTAATAAATATTTTGCAGGGTTCTCAGCGCTCATTTCTAAGTGAGTGTACTGAGGACTTCTGGTGTAGATGAACCCAGGAGGCCAGCACCGTTCTGTCTGCACAAAACCGGGTCTGCTTCGAGGGGGTGAGGGCGAACGGCTGTTCGGGAGGCAGGGGTGTCCGCCACACTTTCCGGGAGCTCAGACTGTGCACGCAGCCTGTGTCCGTGGTCAAGTAACTGCATCTGTTGCAGTGGTGGTGGTATTTGAGAGTATGATGTAATAGCAAACGCACACTTTCTCCATGGCGTCGACCTTCGCGGTTAAGTGCTCTGGCACTAGTCAGTTCTGTGCGGGAGCCTCAGTGTCCTAGTCTGTAAAGTGAGGCCTTGGGCCCCGGTCCCCACCACGCAGAGTCCGGCTCTGGGCGGGTCAGCCATGAGGCGTGTGAGCCCCTGGTACCATGCCTTGTGATGTTAACTCTCTCTTGTCTTTTTTAACTCTTGTTAGTGTTGTAAGTCACAATCATTCCCATAAACTTTCGGGACCTGGAGAAGCCAAGGTTTTCCAAGCAGATGTTTTATAATGACACGGGTGGCGAAGTGATTAGTGACACGTGGGGCCCTCGGTCTCAGCAGAGCTTACGAAGGCACATGACCAGGCGATGGCGAAATGGCTCTTCCCTGATTCTGCACGCCCACACACACTAATACAGTGAGCTAAAGAAGTAAATTCGAGAGTAAATGTGTCTGTATGTACACGGTCCGGCAGAAGTAACGCCTGCTTGAGTGTTCGTAGGGTAATAATATGGGTGGAATAATTTACAGTTTTAATTCGAGCCTTTCACCGAAAATGCCATAGGTGTGCTTGAGTATGATATTGTTGTTACAGAATGACATGCTTATGCTTTTGTAATAAAAGATTTTGTAGCCCTGGCTGGTGTGGCTCAGTGGATTGAGTGCCGGCCTGCAAACCAAAGGGTTGCAGGTTCAATTCCCAGTCTAGGGCACATGCCTGGGTTGTGGGCCAGGTCCCCAGTAGGGGGCGCGTGAGAGGAAACCACACATTGATGTTTCTCTCCCTCTTTCTCCCTCCCTTCCCCCTCTGTCTAAAAATCTTTTTTTTTTTTTTAAGCTTTTGTAATTTAAAAAAGGGGGGCGTTATTTGTGCTGGACCCTGTATATTTCACTCCAGATCCGATATCCTGTCTTGAAGGAAATGGATCCAGTAAACAAATAGATACATAAGCAATTTCCCACTGTCTTTTATGGGTTACTGCATTGTCCCCCTCTGAGGGTATGGGGGTTCCTTTTCAGTTAATAAAATTGTTCTGGAATGAAATAGTGTGGCAGCTTGCACAACCCTGTGAGTGTACTAAACTTGCCCCTGAATTTTGTAGTTAAAAATAGTTAAAATGGTCAATGTTATGTTGTATGTATTATACCACAATAAGGAATGTAGAGAGGTGCAAGGGACTGTCCGGTCCCCCTCAGGGACGCCTGGCAGGGGCGGGAGGGTTCCCGACACGCAGCTCCCTCGGCGCAGGAATCTTCCACGAGGCCCTGTTCGCAGACTTGCCTCCTCTGGGACTGACCTGCACATCGACCTTCCTTTCCTCCCGACCTTACAAGTAAACCAAAAAAAAAAAAAAGTCTTACACAGACAGGTCTGCATGTGACTCTTACCAGAATGAAACTGTCCTTCCCTGGAACACATGATGACCGTGACCTTGGGAAGCCACACCAAGAAGCATGTTCACAGATGACGTCTTCATCTGTCCTAGTTTCAAGGCAGGACAATGCCTTCTTGGCACGTTCTGGACGCCCCGCTGTAGCCGAGAGCTGTCCAGAGACCCGCCACTCACTCACTGTACTTGTGTTATCAAGGACCCCATAAAATCAAGTGATTTCCTCTGCTTTTGTCCAGGCCTCTGGAGAAAAAAGACACTTAATCACCTCCAATTCCCTCTGCTGTGATCCCCTCTGAGAAATAAAGCCATAAATACGTGGAGTTCTGTTGACAATCACACCGGAAAGAGCGCAGAGTACCAAGCATGGTGGTTTCCTTTTGTATTTTATTACTAAACAGCCAGAAAAAGAGCAGAGGGACTCTCCTAGCAAGTCAGGGTGGCACCTCGAAGGGGAGGAAGGCATCCCTTCACGCCATTGCCAAAGGCACCCCCCACACCCTCCGCGCAAGGCCACACCGGGGGCGCCCTGCCCACCAGGCCGGGACAGGCGATCTGCAAGGCCATCTCGGACGGAGCCATGGCCCCCTCCTCCCTAACTCAGGTCTGAAAATATCAACAACATTCCTGTCCACTGTAATCAAATACTTACACAAAAGGCTGTGGAATGCGCAATAATTTGTCAGGCATCCTTTCAGTGGCGTTCACTAGAGCAAACTCTGGTTGGGCCCCCTTGACCCTGAGAGAGTGCGCCCTTTAACCTTCCGTGGGCCTCTCCTGGGCGGGGCGCACTCTGACCAGATGGCCAAGCTATCAAAGGTTTTATGAGTCAGAACTGCTTTCTCAGCTCTCCAGTTGTGTATTTCTTTCCCCGGTACTGGGACCTGTCAGCCCAGAGGCTTGCGATGGAAAACGCAGAAAACGGTCCTGGACCTCCGAGCGCTGTGTGTGAGCACCGGCCCGGGTGTGTGCAGAGAAAACAGCTGACACCCAGATGAGGACAATTTCAGCTAAATATTTAAAAGAGCCATCAAGAAAGGAATGATTGATTGATTCTTTTTTTTTTTTTTTTTTTTTTTTGGTTGCGGCCATGATCTTTTATCAAGCTGCAGGCAAACTTGCTTCCTGGGTAAATTCACACTGTACCTTCCTTTCCCTCCGCCCCACCCCGCGTCCCCACCTTTCAGGAAGGCTGGTGACAAGTTAAGAGCCACCAGATCTGATTGCGCCAGGAGTCCCAAGTGGAAATCGATTTGTCTCTCGTGTTAGATTTCAGGGTTACGTTTGTAGTTCATTTTGTCAGTTTTGGAAAGCATGTAAGAAATGGTTGGGAGGAGGCTGACTCCGCAAACAGCTATGAGCGTGAACTGCGAGGCAGGTACTGGTCATTCTAGCACCTCGTGGGCTGCCGGGAGCAGGGAGGGAAGGCCACTCCTGCGGGCGGTGCTCATGTGTGATCTCGTGCTGAGAAAAACAGCTGCGAATCACACAGCCTCAGGTGGCAGGTGGCAGTGAGGAGGACAGACAAGCTAACGGGATGGGGACGGGGGCTCACTGCTTCCTGAACGGGAGATGCTCAGGTTTATGTGGTCAGGAAAGGCCTCCTTGCGAAGGTGATGTTACAGCAAAGGTCAGAGGGGAAGAAGGAGCCAGGTTTAGGGCGAGATGGCACACTCTCCGTTCAAAATGTAATGCGGGCCACGTGTGATGGGCTGGACAGTCTAGCAAGAGGTAAAAAGAGATGGGTAGAGATAACTTAAAGACACTTTATAGTGTATTTTAGTAATATATTTCATATGATTTGTATCATGATTTAAACTTGTTTTTAGTTTCAAAAAGTTTTAATTTTAAATTCACTTTTTATCAATTAGTTATTTTATTTTAAAAACATTTAATAATATATTTTGTTATCTCTAACTTCATAGGTTAAGGAGTCAGATTTAGAAAGATAAAAAAAGAAAAAAGCAAGTGCAGCTAGTTTTCATTATGTATTTTATTTTATTTAACTTAGTGTATCCCAAAACATTATCATTTCAAAATGATTTTTGAAAAAAAAATGAGATTTTTACTTTTTCTTTATTCCGAGTCTTTTCAACCTAGTGTGTATTTCATACCAATAGCACATCTCAGTTTGCACGCTACATTTCCACAAAGATTTGATCTGAATTTAGATTTCAAAACATTCACAGTGGAAAAGGTAGATTCAGCCCTGACCAGTATGGCGGGCTTTGTCCTGCAAAGCGACAGATCACAGGTTAGATTCCTGGTCAGGGCACATGCCTGGGTTCCTGGTTCGGTCCCCAGTCAGGGCACGCACGAGAGACAACTGATGGATGTTTTTCTCTCACATTGATGTTTCTCTCCTTCTCTCTAAAAACAAATAAAATCTTTTTCAAAAAAGTAGGTAGGTAGATCCATATAGACACATTGTACCAAGTGTACTTAAAAGTGTTCTAATAACTGAGTGAAGTGTCAGTTTTCAAGTTTTAAATTAAATTACAGTGAAGGTAGAAATCCAGTTCCTCAGATGCAGCGGCCACCTTTCAAGTGCAGGTGGCCACTGGGGCATGTGGCGGTCAGATCGGCCAGCTCAGGTCTGGGGAAGAACCCAGAGCCACAGCTGGGCAGCCAGGGCGGGGGCTGGGGAGGGTACGTCCTGGGCACCGAGAGCAACTGGGGCAGGGAGGAGAAGTAGGGCGGCTCCCGCCAGGCCACGCTGGGTCTCCTGGGCTGCAGAAAGGAGCTCGGATGTATTATAAACGGGACTTGTTTGTGCCCCAATGGAAGGCAAGGCCCAGGGGCAGAGTAAGTTTCTGTGACACTTTGAGAGTGATGGGTCGATTTCCGGTAGCACCGCACAAGTCCACACCACACAACCCAGGAGCACACAGTGGCCGCGAGGTCACGGGGGAGGCTCGCAGCGCCGCCGGGGGAGCAGAGCCCTGCGCACAGCCCACAGGCGCACCAGGCGGAGCAAGGCGCGGTGCAGCCTGGCGCGGGCCTCAGAGGGGATGCGGAGAGTCGTGTGTATCCACGTGTCTCCGAAACAAAGGAAGTGCAACAAGGGACTATGTGAATGGAAAGAGCATTTAAAGACACAGAAACCTGCAGGCACATACTGCACACATACAGAATGTTTGCTCGCAGCGTAGGCTGCAGGGAAGCATCGGTGTCACCGTGACGTAGCTGCAGTGGAGTCTTGAGGGCAGGCCCAGTGAGGCGGCCTTACCCATAGTGTCTTTTCTTTCTTTCTTTTTTTTTAAAGATTTTATTGATTTATTTAGAGAGAGGGGAAGGAAGTGAGAAAGAGAGGAAGAGAAACATCAATGTGTGGTTGCCTCTCACACGGCCCCCCCTGGGGACCTGGCCTGCAACCCAGGCACATGCCCCGACTGGGAATTGAACCGGCGACCCTTTGGTTCGCAGCCTGCCTTCAATCCACTGAGCCACACCAGGCAGGGCTTATTTTCTTATTTTTAGTGACAGGTGAGAGACAGCAGTGCGATGACTGTACTTGGTGATTTGAGGCAGTGGGGGCGTAAGTGTTCGTTATACTACATTCTGTGCTTTTCAGTTGTTTGGAATATTCTTCAATCCTGTGTTAAAAACCTATCCTGGGAGAAGGGAGACCCCTGCCCCCGCCACGCCCCAGGCCTCACACACAGGGGTGGGCCAAAGTAGGTTTACAGCCGTGCGTGTGCCAAACACCACCTCTGTCCCTGTGGTGGTGTCGTTCATCAATTCTTGTACTTTCCGTGGCAATGACTGTGAACCTACTTTTGCCCGCCCTTGTATTGCCAGCCCCTGTGTGTTCTGTAGCCTTCCAGGGCTAACCGTGTCCTAGAATGAAGGAGTACAGAGCTATTATTATATATTGTGTTTACTTACAACCTTTTCTGGCGACGGGGGTGGGGGTGGGGGGGAGTTGCTTGCCTGCTTAGCCACGACCACCACACCAGGCCGACAATCAGGAGGGCCGTTAACTCTTTCATTGCTGACATCAAGCCACCTACTTTTATTTTCCTGTGGCTTCAGGAATTAGAAGCCTCGCGTGTACCTCTCACCAAATACCTGAAGGCCAGGAGGCCAAGCACATTCCATGTTGAGCAAAAACACAAGTAAACTTTCAGAAGTTGGCAGCAGTCCTCCTCTGTGGCAAAGAAAATAAATTCCTTGTTGCTGATTCCTGAAGATACAGCTGCTGCTGCCGCGGGCTGCTTGTTTGGGCCCCCACCCGGGGGTGTCCGGCCCCGTGGACCACGGGCCTGTGACTGTGGCTCTAGTGTCCCTGATTGCATCAGGAACAGCCCGAGGGGTCAGATGGCACAGCAGGGTCCTGGTGCCAGCACACGTATGTGATGGGACAGGAAAGAGGCCTTCCGAAAAATCATCCTCCAAGACCCGAACATCAGCCAACTCTCTGCCCAGGTGACCTTGGGAGGGGACAGGGCCAACTTCAGGATGTACAGCTGTCCCTGTGCTGAGAAGGGCCCCGCCATCCGGTTTAATACGAGTGGAAGAGCCGGGATGTGAGCCAGGTTCCTTGGTCAGCTCCACCACTAGCCGCCATCGCCTCCATGTGCGCCTGCTGCTCAGACTGGCCGAGGGAAGCTGTGTCATGTGCGTCTAAGGGACCGAAAGGCTAGGGCCTTGGTAGTCTCTGGCTTGATTCAGTGTCCGTTGCAGTCCGTGGGACAGTCACTGAGCCCCAGCTGGCCTTCTGCCCTCACTGCGCTCACGCCCCTGCGCTCCTGGATTAGGCATCCTTGTGTTGCTGTCCTCTTTAGAGGTAGCAGCTATGGTTGCCCCGACCAGCACGGCCCCGTTGGTTGGGCATCGTCCCATAAACCGAAAAGTTGTGGGTTTGATTCCCGGTCAGGGCACATGCCTAGGTTGCACGTTCGGTGGATACAAGAGGCAACCCATCAGACTGATGTTTCTCTCCCTCTCTGTCTCCCTCCCTTCCTCTCTCTCCGAAATCAATAAGCATGTCCTCAGGTGAAGATTTAAAACTATACAATGTCACCAGCTCAAGCCAGTCCAAAAACAGGGGCCACGTCTGTGTATCTCTCCAGCCTATGTGTTTGTCCATCTTTTTGCTGACATCTGAACTTACCGAGTCTTTACTTTTTTTTCAAACCAGAAGCTTGATTTTTTTTTTTAAGATTTTATTCATTTATTTTTAGAGAGAGGAGAAGAGAGGGAGAAAGCAATGTATGGTTGCCTCCCACATGGCCCCCACTGGGGACCTGGCCTGCAACCCAGGCATGTGCCCCAACTGGGAATCGAACCGGGACCCTCCGGTTCCCAGCCCGCGCTCAATCCACTAAGCTACACCAGCCGGGCAGAAGCTTGAATTTTATGTGGGTTTCATCAACCTTTCAAACTCCTTACAGATCAGACAAAGTCCAGCTGTGGGCCAATTTGCAACCCTTCTTCATTCCTCAGTTTCCACATCATGAAAATGGGGCCAAGGAACCTTCCCGTGAGAACTGAGCAAGTTACTATGTAGAAGGCGCTTCGACCCCTGTTTGTGTTACTGTTGTTTTTAAATAGTAATAATTAGGTGGAGAAGCCTGTGCAAGCTGCGTTGTTGACTGCATTTCCCTCCCTCCACAACCCGCAGTGTTGACTGACTGAATCTTTCAACTTTTGGCTATTTTTAGTCCTGTTGACACAGCCTCAGAGCCTGCCTTTGAGTTCCGTGGGGCCTCACCCCACGGCCACGTGGCCGGAGCCGTCAGGGTCTTTCGTCTTCACTCACGTTAAAGACGCACCAAGGAAAACTTTCCTGTCCCCAGGGATGTTCCTAAGTGTACACAGAGGATCACATTAGAAAAGAAAAAAGAAAAAAAGACTGTACTGCCGGATACCGTCCTGGGCCGATAGCATCCCCTGGGTGGCCACTCTGTGCATACCAATATCTACTTTTTCTCTCATTACAATTTTTCATCTAAAGATACGAAGTCAGAGGACTGACCTTCTGTGGAGTCAGATGATCTGCTGACCATGTGCTATTTCTGGCTCTAGAAATAAAAAATTAGGTTCTGTTCAGAGAGGCCTAGAAGCTTCTCTCTCTGAAACCTGGAAGACGGTCTCATTTTCAGCTCACTGTGAAATGAGAGACACTATCCCCAAGGTACCACTTTGGGTGGGTGGCAGAGAACAACCTGCACTTCACCTTGACACAGCATGGGGGTTGGACCAGCAGCAGCAGATGATGTCAAAATGCAGTCGGGCTGGTGGTGCCCCCGGGGCAAAAATAAGTCTGAACCTGGAAATGAGCGGTCGCCGGTCGTGCGCCGGATGCTCCGTCTCCAGGGCCAGGGGTGGGCTGAGGCACCTCCCAGCCCTGGAACTGGGGGGCTTCCGGCTCCATCCGGGCAATCGTCACGATGAAGGTGTGACCCAGCTGGACTATCCAGATACAAGGAGAAATGGCCAAGCAAATGGCCAAGGCTCCCTCACTCTGCTTTTTGCTTGAAAACCGTATAATGGGGCATTCCGAAGTTTGTGTTTTCTTTATTTTTTTATTGTTGACACTATTACAGATGATGCCCCCCCTTTGCTCCCGAGCTTGTGTTTTCTTTAAATTTCTGAAATTAGCCACACAAGTGACTCGGCTGTCTGCCGCACCTCCAGCGAGCCCACTTATCTAATTCAATAAGATTAGGAATTTTTAAATATACAAACAACAATTGTACTACTTACTCAAGCCAAATGGCCAACGCATGTTTTTTTTCTTTACCCGGTGGTAGTCCTTTAGAAACATGTCCAGCAGATTGTGTGTGCATGTGGAGTTTTTGTTGACAAATTTTTAAAGCACAGAAGGTAAGTTAGCAATCTAAATTGAATTAACTTCTTGAACTGTGCACACTTTCAGGCCTTAATATTTAATTTTCTTTCTTTGTGTGTGTTTTTGACTAACTGATAAAAAAAGATCAGTCACAGGCATGTCAGTGAGACCCAGTAGTGCGGCACCTTAATATTTATCCTCCTGGGCCAGCCCACGCTGAGAAAACAAACAGCAAAGCATCCAGCTTTTCATGAGTTATCAGCTGCCCCAAACATCACCTCCCCCGCCCCAGAGTAAATCACTCCAAGGCACTGAGGCCCTGTGATGATTCCATATAAGTCTCTCCAAACAACAACAAAAACACCCTTCAAGGAACATAACAGACTAACCTTGGTGCATAATGGTTTAACTTTTGTAGAATTTGCCACTCGTCCCGTTTGGCTCAGAAATTCGTCGTTTTACAGAAGAATTTAACAAAGAGCCTGCACTTCGCAGACATTCAGTGGCAAATAACAAAAAGCATTTTCAAAACCGAAGAGGGAAAAATGATCAGTTTAAGGTACCCTTGAGACCATGCGTCCATGAAAAAGTTCAGCCTATTTAACTGATAAACATGCGTAGAAAAATCTATATAACTTCCACTTTTTTTTTTTTAATGGGGTAGTATAGTCTCATTCCAACATTTAAAAGGCACAAAAGGCTATACAGGGAGAAGTCGTCCCTGGTCGTGCCTGGACACTCCACTCCCTGGTGCCCTGCCAGGGGTCGCCAGCGGAGCCCCCAGCACGCAGAGGCGTTCATCAAGGAACATGCAGCTGTGTGCACGGCACCACGTTTAAATGCTCCCAAACGGCTCTGGTGACATGTAATCTGGGATTTCCCTCCTGGGTTTCTCCTAATACTTGAAGTGTTCGTTTTAGCAGGACTTTCACCCCATCAAGTAGCATATCCGTGGGCCAGCAAAAGCCGAATTCTGCGTGATGGAATGCATCGCAAGTGCTGCTTGCCTTGCCTCCAAAGCTTAAGTTTGCCCCAAGCGCTCACACCCACTAGACTCTGCTGCGCGCCTCTGTCTGGGATCCTGTGGGAGGAGGTTTTACATGAGATGATGCTAATTGATTCTTTTTGAGGCTCTGGAGTTGTCAGCAGCCCTTGTGCTGGCTGCCTGCCTCTCCGGGGGCTTCCACAGGGACACTTCACAGTCCTGTGCTGTCACACAAGTTTTGTGTCTTGGGTTTGTTTTTCCCCCTCCCCACAGCTTCCCAAAGAACTTAGAATAAAGTTCCACGTGGGCCAGTACTCCCTCCTTGAGTCCCCTCAGCAGGTGCCCACAGCGGGGGCTGTGTCCATGCTGATCAGCGCCTCCCCAGAATGCACTTCTCCCACATCTTAGCCTAATCTCATCCTTCAGGTGTCAGCTAAGAATTCACCTCTCCCAGAGCCCTCCTGGACCACCACTGCTGAACTTCACCTCCGTCCTCCACCCACGGGGTTGTCCTCCACCCAAGGACTGCTCTTACTTCACCACGGGCCTTGCTCTTGGCGCCGTTCTGTCTGTTTCTCGATTTCTTCATTCTCAGGTTCATTTTCCGCATTCCCCACTGGACGGGGACCTGGACCTGTGTCCCTCAGCTCACGGTAGCATCCCCAGCAACTGACCACAAAGCAGTTACTCAGCAGACACTGTTAATCAGACACAGTGACCCCTTTCTCTTCGACAGGCGTATAAAAATCCTCCTGATGTCGTGATTTGGAATACCTTTGTTTGCTTTTCTGCGGCCGGGGAGGGAGAAGAGGGAGACAGCCTCCAATAATAGTTATGTAACACTCCCCATAAAGTTGCGTGAAAAAGTCACGGACTCCACGGTTCCATCTTCAGGTCTGCCTCTTGTCCATGTATGACCTTGGACACTCCTTCAGAGCCTCGATTTCTTGGTACGTAGAAAGTGGGGTTCAGAAGCTAATTACAAGATGGGAGGACGAATTAAAGAGTAAAATCCACTTTTAGAAAAGCACCGCCTGACATTAGGCACCATGACTGCATAACATGTTTCCGAAGGTGAAAGGCGAGATCACACTGTGTGCATAGCACTGGTCATCATTTGCAAGAGTTGGATTTACCCGTCCGTTTTCTTACCAATCCGTCTTTATTTGCCCCTGAAGTGTAAGCTTCTACAGGGGAAGGTTGGGTCCACTCCATCCAGTGCTTCGGTTTCTTTAGCATTTCTATAGCAGTCCCTACCTGCTAGGGCTGTTTCGAATAGAATGAGGTAATACATATGAAGTTCTCTGAGTGGTGTGTGAAAATGTGAAGACTCGTAAGTTAGTGGCACTTTGTATTTCTACTATCATTTTGTGAATTTATACTTTTGATGCTTCAACTTATATTAAGAGGGAATTACAAGCATCTGTGTTTGACTGTTTTGGGTCACAGATCGCATTTTAATGTCAGGGATATTTGGCATCAAGAAGTAACAGGTGGGTCCTGGCTGGGGTGGCTAAGTGGTTTAGGCATCTTCCCATGGACCAAAAGGTTGTCGGTTCAATTCCCGGTCAGGGCACAGGCCTGGTTGCGGGCCAGGTCCCCAGTTGTGGGCGTGCGAGAGGCAGCCACACATTGATGTTTCCCTCCTTCTCTTTCTCTGTCCCTTCCCCTCTCTCTAAAAGATTTTACTCATTTATTTTTAGAGAGAGGGGAAGGGAGGGAGAAAGAGAGGGAGAGAAACATCAGTCAGTTGCCTTTCACACTCCCCCAACTGGGGAGCTGGCCTGCAACCTAAGCACGTACCCTGACTCCCTGACTGGGAATCAGACTGGCCACGCTTTGGTTCCCAGGTCAGCACTCAATCCACTGAGCCACACCAGCCAGGGCGATAAATACAATCTTCATTTAAAAAAAAAGAATTAACAAGTGGTAACCATTGCTTAAAAACAGCAGAACCTATATGTGGTCAGGGGGAAACAATTAGCTTGGGAAATGTCAAAGAATCCAAAATCAAATGATAATGAGACCCTGTTTGGTTTTCACTAGGAAATGTAACATTTGGGTTGAGAACACTCATTCCAGCTCTGTCTTCGGTTCAGTGTGTTGTGTGAGCAGGAGGCAGAGAGGCAGGAAAGTAATGCAAAGTGTTATAGATGGGGGAGGGGAGAAACAAGAAGGTAATGGGACTCTGCTCTAGAACAGTTCCTTCTCCTCCCACTTGGATAGACCATTTCAGAAGTCAAAGCTTTGAGGCAGGAGGTGAGAGAGGTCATCTTCAGCATCGTCCCCTACAGTGTTGATCTTCGGGACCCTACTGTAATTGGGTGTAGCAAAGGAAACACGTGGTCCTCGGGCACTGCTACCAAGCAGATGCGTGTGATTGGCTAGAGTTTATATACTCAGCATCCATCACTCGGTGTGTGAATATGTCACAATAGGAGCCCCTGGAAATGCATTCCCATCCTCTCGGGCAGGCAGTCATTACTAAGCATCCATACACTGGCTCCAGGAGGGATTTAAAACTGAAGTCCGGAGGGAATAGACAGATGCCACGTGTAGAAATAGAGACCCGCGATTGTGTGCAGCACACCCGCAGCGATGGGCCGGTTAGGGAGACAGGACCTGAGTTAGGGAAGGGCGGTGGAGAACCCTTAACTCCGTCTCTGGGGCATGGATGTTCTTACAGGGCCAGCTGAATTTATTCATTGCTCATATAATTGAAGTTTGGCTCTAAAATTATAAGACAAACCTGCTGCAAGAAAGTAAAAAGTAATAAAAACAGCAGGAGCCACAAAGAAAAACAAACATTCAGCCCAGCCCATCGGCTTCCCGTGCATATGGCCACGTCTGTATTTACTGCACGGCAGCACACGGCGACCTCCCTGTCTTTGTCCTTTCCCTTTGCCGGCTACTTCGTGACATTTTAGATTTGAAATTTGAACTTTGGGTCATTTTTTTAACTCTCGCACACATTTAAAACCCTACTCACACATCACACCTCCCGAGTCACCCTCCCCCTCCAAAACAAAATAAACCGAAGAAGTCCCCGGTTTGGGGTTCTGGCGGGGCCCACAGGCGTCCGCGTCCTCGGAGCCGAAGGGGACAGGCAAAGCCGCTTAGCCCCGTATCTGCCGCTGAATCCCTGACTCGGAGCACTCCCAGTTTGTCGCTGGATTTCCCAGAAAAAAAAAAACCAACAACAAAAAAAAACGGTCTTATCAGATCAACAATGATTTCTGTCAAAAAGAGAAAAATCCCCCACCTCCTTTCCAAACGAGAGTGGTGGTCCCCGTGCGCAGGCCCCGAGCTCCGGGCCATGACTGGCAGGGGGGTCATGGTGCGTCGGAAGGGATAAGGACAGATAAAGTGCATCAAAGGGCCCCTTGACACAGGGGATGCTATGCAGGCCTGTCTCTCCGAGAGCATCTCCCGCTTGACGGACAGGGGATTAATCCACGGGGGGCGGCAAACAATGGCCGAGGGGGCTTGAGGCCCAACACCTGGACATGAGGCTGCAGGCCGGCCTGGGGCTGCTCCATGCTGCGAGGGAACACAGGCCCCTCACTGTCCCTTCCCTCCTCGCTCAGCCATGGCTTGCCACCCTTTCTCTCGGATAAACGTGTTTGAAAAATAGGGGTGTTTTGTTTTGTTTTGTTTTGCTTTTATTCTATGCTTGGGGGCCAGGAAAGCAGAAGATTAGAAATCTAAGTCACCTGCTGTGAGTTCTTACAGAGAAGGATTTCATATGACAACCCAGTGCTGTGGGCAGACCCTGTCGGGACCCGATGGGAGCGAATCCGGAGTGAAGGGGGCATTTTTGAGATGATGGGGGCTGGTGGAGCATGGGCTGGGTGATTCAGAGAAATCCCAGGCCATAGCCGGAGAATGCTGCATCTGTTTGGGAACCAGCAAGGAGTCACTGCCTGTTTTGTTAGAAGTGATAATGGCACTGTGTGTGCGCGTGCGCACGTTTGCACGCATTTTCCGAACAAACAGGTTGGTATTTTTATACACGAATACTGCAGTATGTAGGGTGAAACAACACAAATTCTAAGACACTCTTTAAAATCCGTAAGGCAGGGTAGGCGGGGAGAGGAGCCTAGCCGAAGGTGTGTGGCAGAATCTTAATAATGACTGAATCTGGGTAATGGGCTCCTTGTACCGTTCACTTCACTTCGGGGTCTGTTTACACATTTTCACCCAGGTAACAATGATAGTCATCAGGATAAGCGTTTTAAAGTGTTCCGAGCAGTGGCAGTGGTGGTGGGAACCTTTACCAGGTCCTGTGTCGCTTGGATGTGTCCACTGAGTCAAGGACACATGCTTGCCCCACCTGCATGGATGAAGTGCAGAGAGCCCTCCGCGCGATGCCCAGCACCACTGGTGAGGAGCAGGAAACGTGCAAACCGCCAGACTTTTATTTCTTGAGCCGTACTGTACCATAAGTGATACCAGCTCCCTCTCACCAAGGCATTATGCTTGCCTTGCGTGCATAATCTCACTGAACCCTTCGGGGGGCTCAGAGAGGGTGAATAACTTTCCCAAGGTTGCCCAGCTCCCAA
Source organism: Micronycteris hirsuta (assembly GCA_004026765.1). Lineage (NCBI taxonomy): Eukaryota > Metazoa > Chordata > Mammalia > Chiroptera > Phyllostomidae > Micronycteris > Micronycteris hirsuta. Next base: position 115,835 of record PVJI01003401.1, read on the forward strand.
ATGGTTCATCCTGAGTTCAAACTCAAGGCAACCCAATTTTAGATCCTGTGCCCTGCCCAGTTACCCACTTTCTAACGAGCGAGAGAAGAAAGGAAAGAGGAAATTCCCAAGCCTTGCTGCCCCATCTTTATTTGGAATCATAATTAATGTCACAGAGTAGTTATTTAGCTCCAAAGGGCCCGGTTGGATCTTTTCAAAAGTCACTCCATGAAACCTTGCTCACTGATCCAGGCTTTATTTAAAATTAAAAAAAATTCTTTTTCATTGTGAATTTTTTTTTAGCTAGTGAGCTTCATAGATATTACTTCACTTAATCCTCAACGACCCTGTGAGATGAATATTACTCCCATTTCACAAACGAGGAAACCGAGGCACAAAAGGTACTCACCCAAAGCCTCAGAGCTAGAACAGGTCAGATCAAAACCTTGCCTTAAAATATTGCTTATCATTTTGGTGACTGAGTTTTTGGGTACCCCCTTAAATTTGCTGCCTCACCTCGGCCCCAGGCCTGCTTGCTTGGTGGCTAATGACTAATTTTAAACATCTTTAAAAGTAAGGAAACGAAATAGTTGGGTTGGGGCTCCGACCCCCCCACCAACGCATTTCTCCAGAGCCGAGAGCACATCTCATTCATGTTCATGCCCCCAACTGTTTGCATGTGGGAAGGGCAAGTCAAAGTGTTGAGCTAAAGCACAATCTCTGATTGCTGGGGTGTTTCCTCCTGTTCAGAAATTCTGGCAAATAATGATACCAGTCAAGAGATGACAATGATGGATGAAGCCCAAAACATAGGGCATCGATTACGCAGCTTTTCCACTCATTAGAGGAAACGCGTCTGACATTTAAACACCAAGGGCTCTAGAAAATCATAATTTCTAAGCAGGTCTTAGAAATAGGGGAAACAACCAAAAAGCACATGTCGAAAGTATCCCTAGGAATGGTCAACTGACCATTGCTGGATGTAGTAAAAATGCTGGCTTCAAGGTTTGAAGGAAGAATCAGCAGAGACCTTGAAAGAAAAGCACATCATTAATAGTAATGCCAATAACAGAAGTGAGAGTTTGCCCTTTTAGCAGTCAGAGAGGTTCCCGGCTCCTGCAAGGGAGCACTGTGTCTGTTTGGGAACCGGCTCGAGATTTTTTTCAGCTCTGAGTCCAAAGGACTGTGTCTAATAAGCCTAACCATATCTCATTTATAATTAATAATATACACAAGTCACTTTATATACATTAACTCATTAACTCTTGTGATTAAATTTCATAAATTCAAACATTTGCCCAAAAACCTCCTAGCTAGAAAGAGGCAGAGCTGAGATTTGAACCAAAATACCATAATGCCCATCACAACCATTTAAAACAAGGAAGGAAAATAAGTCCATTTTTAAATTTTTCTAAAGGTGCCCCAAATTCCTGAGGGCTTATCTGGAGTTCATGCCCTTCTTTTGGCTTCTGAGCCTTAAACTGTTTTCAGTGGAATCTTCCAGGCAGATCCAAAACTTAAGACATTTGCAATGGTACCTAAACATTTCTCAGCTCATTCTGGGTCTTTTTTCTTCTTCCCAGAAGATAATTAAACATTATCCTCCTGACCCTCAACCAAACCATCAAGTATTGGGTTGGCCAAAAAGTCCGTTTCGTTTTTTTCCTGGAAAATAAAAGACATTTTTCGTTTTCACCAATAACTTTATTGATTCGGATATTTTGAGCATGTCAGCTGTCTCCCACCCGGTATAATGCTGGCTGGTCTCAATTAATGTCTCAACACGATGGCCGTGAGCTTCCGCTGGCGTGCCCGACCACGAAGCGCCGTTCAGCGAGACGTCTCCAGCACAAAACTTCGCAAACCGCTTCGGACACATTCGATCAGTCACAGTATCTTCGCCATACACCGCACCAGTCATCTTTTGCATTTTCATTGCATTTTTACCTTTCTTGAAACAATAAACCGTAAGACGCCAAAAATGTTGTATATTTTCTTCCATCTTTAATATTAAAATGGCTACACAAAAATTTACCAATTTTGGTAACTTTATTTTTTTAATGCACGCTGATAGGACAGGTGTCACGACGCAAAATTGTTTCAAATGAGGTTAAAGACAACTAAGTGCTATTAGAGCCATCATACAGAAAAAAACAAATGAACTTTTTAGTCAACCCATTAAAATAATAAAAGGAAATCAGTTGCCCCTACATGTGGTTCTGGTTTATGGCCCAGGGAACATTTCGGGGGACAATTTCCAAGGGGACCTTCCATAGATGAGTATCAAAACTGAAGTATAAGGGGCAACCATTGGATGGATATCTCTTAACAGCACAGTCACCAAGGGAGAGAAAAGCAGATGAAATAGATAGCAAGCTTTGCCAGTAAATTGCAGAAACATCAGTTACATCACCTCCCCCATACAACTATGGTAGGTGATGCACATGCTCCCAAATCTCATCGTCCCGGGTCCACATTTGTTCACCTTTTTACGCCTCTGATATTAGGCCTGTGTCTCAGAACCAAAGGCATGTCATGAGTGAGTTAGAGTAAGTGTTTCTTAGTGGTACCTAATCTCGCACCTTACAGTCTGTGGTGTCTTGGACTTAGTGAAACCTTGGGTTAGGAAACCAGCCATCAGTATGGCTGTCCCTAAAAATCCCAGTGATTCATTTCAGGAGCTTAAACCTTAGTATAGGCCTTGGCCCGTAATCATGAAAAACAGAGGTCGTCAAGCCAAAATATATAAACAAGTTCAAGTTAAAATAGATGTGTGGATCGCAGCCTCCAATTGCTTATTAAAGAAGCAAAGCTTCGTGGTTTGGTTAATTCACCATGCTCTCCTTCAGCCGTCCATAAGTTTCCATCTGTGGACGATTTGGGTAGGGTATGGGGGTGGCACAGTTTTTCACATCGGCCCGCAAAGTCTCGTCCCTGCGCGGGCCCTGGAGACACGCGCACAATGGCATGCGTGAACCCTGTGTATCAGTAAAGAGCCCCTTGAACTCCGTCTGCAGGGAACAAAGGCTTCCCGAGACGCACCCGAGCAGCAGATGTGGAGTTATCTGAAGGGTCAGAATGCCAATTAGATATTGAACATGGCAGGGGGAGGGCGGGGTTTCCAAAACAAATGGACGCTGAATAGGAGCCGTCCCGGAGTTTCGGCTCAGGTCCTGCTGTTCTTTTGTACGATGATTTGTGGCAAATTTGTTTTGTCACTGAGGCATAGTTCCCCCAGGGTCTTAAAGTGATTTTGTAATCACGGAAGCTTTTTTCCCCCCTTGAAATGTCCTTCTCGTAATCAAAACTGGAGATCAGTGGATTGCCTTGAAAAATAAACTTGAACCACCACCTGTTAGCTATGGGGAGAGGTACAGAGAATAGTAATCCTGTATGGAAAGATGGACGTAGAAATAGTCGAGAGAGAGAGAATCACTCAGTTAAAAATATTGTTTTGGGGTAGAAATTGGAAAAAATTTAGATCACTTTTTTTCCTTTTTTTTTAGATAAAAGTTTATCATTCGATCTAGCACTTTTCAGATTTCCCTGATTTTCAGCTTTCTAAGGATAAGGTTGTCCTGTTAACCCTAAGCCTACAAATGAGGAAAACGCGGGAGACGTGATACAGAAGGCTTCCACAGTTAATTATAGATTTATATCGGCGCTACCCTCGTAAATCGTTCTCAGCGAGACAGAACCGAGTAGTATTCTGTTTAAGTAGTTTCATTTGGTTCCTGAGATACTTCTGCTTCTTTTTCTCCTTGAAACCACCCACATTTAGTAAAATTTTATCACTGAGTGGACACTACCCTGCTCGCTCACTCGTGGCTCCTGGCGTGTACCAGACCGTGGCATACCAAAGCCACGCCAGCAGAAAAGGAAATTGGGATTGCATTGATTTAAATCAGCCAGTGCTGTGACCAACTTATTTAGTTCTCCCTTGACCTCTGGAGGTCAGATTTGACTATTTATGCTATCTGCTAATGCTTTACTATTTTTCATTGCTTTCCCTGTTAACAATTGTGACCTACATCCTTAACAGCCTGCAGGGTCATTATATTAAACCATCGCTAATTACTCCTTGAAACATATGCTCCCGTTTTAAAATGTCATTTGAATAGAAGCCCAGCCAAAACCCCTACATTTGTCTCGTGAATGAAAACAAAATGTAAGCCTCTGGATGATTCTGAGAGCTCCTCGTCGGATTTTAGTGATAAGTGGAAAATAATCTACCTCATTCCAATTGTTAATTTGGAAATGGCTTAGAATGAAGACTGTTCCTAAAACGCAACCATTAAAGGCAGCAAATATTCTCCTTTAATTATATTATCAAATAGGCTGCTCTAACATCTTCCTGTGGAGGGTGTGCTTTTATCCTCACTAAAGACCTGGATTGAAGAAGATGATGTCAGTGTTTCTCTCTTCATTCATCCGCCCTACAAATGCGAGGACAAGTTATGTGCCAGACGCTGTGTTAGGTCCTGAGACACGCAAACGGGCAAGACGGCCAGAGTTCTCCAAACACCGGCCTCTTTGTTATCAGCCTTGGAAACGCGCCAGCTGTTGGAGGGCAAAGGGAAGACGGACAGATGCTCACGCGTCCCGCGTTCTCCGCGAAGAGAGGCCAATATAAAGTTATGGGTCGGGGAAGCCTGGCTACTTTCCAGCATTGCTCTCAGATTATATACGAAACATAAATATCTCTTTGTTCACCAAATAAAAGATAGGTCATTTATTTTAAATCAAAATAGCCAGAGACAAAGAGCACATTAAAATATTTCAACTAAAATAATAATTATTATGTATTATAATTTAATAATATTAATAGTACTTATGTTTATAAACCATGCAATTAAATATTTGAAACATAAAAAACTTTCCAAAAAATAAGTAATTTATTTTAGATCAAAGCAGCAGAGATAAAGAGCACATTAAAGTAATTCACCCTGGCTGGTGTGGCTCAGTGGACTGAGCGCTGGCCTGCGAACCAAAGAGTCACCAGTTTGATTCCCAGTCAGGGCACATGCCTGGGTTGCAGGCCAGGTCCCCAGTAGGGGGCGCATGAGAGGCAACCACACATTGATGTTTCTCTCCCTCATTTTCTCCCTCCCTTCCCTTCTCTGTAAAAATAAATAAATAAAGTCTTTTTTTAAAAAAGTAATTTAGCCCTGGCTGGTGTAGCTCAGTGGACTGAGTGCGGGTTGGGAACCAAGGGGTCCCGGTTCGGTTCCTGGTCGGGGCACATGCCTGGGTTGCAGGCCAGGCCCCCAGTGAGGTCCCCAGTGGGGGCCATGTGAGAGGCAAGTTACACTGCTGTTTCTCTCCCTCTCTTTCTCCCTCCCTTCCCCTCTCTCTAAAAATACATAAATAAAATCTTAAAAAAAAATTCCTATCTAATATCTTTCACCATAAAAAAAAGTAATTCAACTAAGATAATAATTCTTATTCATAATTTAATTATATACAAATCATTGTAGTAACATTAATTTATAAATCATTATAGGGGATTCTTATAAATTATCATTGCTATTATTATTATTATAGACCATGCAATTGAGATTCCACACAGGGATTTCAAGGGATTTGGTCCAGGCGGGGTGAGCGTCGCGCAGACCTCACAGGTGTGCTGTGCCAGCATCAATCTGAGAAAATCTCTCCGTGACGCTGCTCGGAATACACGGGTGAAATATAACAGGAGTGTGGTGCCCCATTGCTATATCCTTACATATAAACCTCTAACTCACCTCAGAATGCAAAGGTGACCACAAAAAAAAAAAAAAAAAAAAAAAAAAACTGAGGCTAAAGATACCCTTTTGTCCAGCAGAAGGATAACAGAGATCTTTTTTTACCAAAAAACGTGGCCGTAGCCAGGTGTTTCCCCTGTTTTGCAAAGCCACGTGAGGAGTGTGTTTACAGACCTACAAAATAGCTGTAAACACTCTTTTTAAAACTGTTCATTGGAATAATGTGAGGTAGACAGAAAAAGTTGCGGAATGAAAGCAGAGTGCCTGTTGCCCCGCTTCCCCCGTTGGTCTGTCCTGCACACCCACACACATTTGTCAGAACTAGGACGCTGCCATTGGCGACCCTCGTCACTAAACAGGCTTTGCAGATTCCCCCCATCTCCCTACGGTAGGCTTCCTTGTCCCTGAGCCAGTCCAGGACACCACGCGTTGCATTTAGGTATTTGTCAGTTTGTAAATTCAAATATTTCTATGGCTTACTTCTCTAAAATAATTTAGTTGGAAATTAACAGTTAACTTTAAAAGGCATTTCAGGAGTAAAAAGAGTCTGGATTTATTTTAATCAGTCAGATGTAGATGATAAAAAGAAGTCACATTTTACAGACATTTTTTATCAGAATGCATGTTTTTAGTTAAGAAAGTCTCTTTACCCAAATAATAGAATATACTGTTGTCAATTTTAGAAAGAAAGAAAAGAAAAAAAGAAAGAAATAGATATCCTTGGAGATTAAAAGCACAAGATACCGTTTCTCACCCATCACATTTGCAACAATTAAAAAGATCGATAATACTCTCCATCAAGTTTCTAAGCATCTCCATACCTCAGTTTTCCTCTCTGTAAAATGGGGGTGTTTATCATTCTCACCCCACGAGGAGGCAGGAGAGGAGAGTGGTTAATAGTGGGGGCTCTGTAACCGGACCTCCTGGGTCAGTCTGGGCTGTCCCCCTGTTTGGCTGCCTGATCCTGGAGCAACTACTAGACTGCGCACCTGGTGCCTCAGTTTCTCACCTGTAAAGTGATCGTAACCACAGCGCCTACCCCAGGGAGTCGCAACAGGCAGAGACTGAGCTGATGTACAAAACACTTCGCACGGTGTCGCACGCAGGAAGTTCCTATAGAAATATCGACTACTGTTATTTTGGGATTTTTCTAAAGATGAACTCAGTTCACACAGGTAAAGGTCTTGGACCGTAGTGGCAAATGAGCAGGAGCTCGCTAATTCTCCAGTGTTGGTGAGGATACAGGGAAAAGGGCCTTCGGCCTTCAGAGTTCCAGTTTGTGGCAGCTCGGATCAAAAGTTTAGGTTTGATTCCCAGTTTCACTTCTGGGACTCTGGTCTGTAGGAATACCTACACGTGTGTGTCCAAGATGCCCAATAGGGTGTGATCCCCAAAGAGAGCAAGTGGGGATGGCTGAAGTTCCCGTCACCCTGGGAGCAGTGAAGTGACCCTTCTGCAGCCATGAAGGAGAAGGAGATAGACTTTTATTGGCGTGTGTGGACTTTGAGGGATATACGTGATACATTCATTGTTTTTTCATCTACCTAGCCATTTATTGATTATAATAAATACTTACTGACTGCCTGTAGTGTGCCAGACTCTGCTCCAGGTCCTGGGACACAGCATCATGGGAGAGACACTACTTCTGCCCCCCCTGGAGCCGACATTTAGGGAGGGCACAACCAGCGACCAAATTAAGTGTCCACCCAGGTGTCAGAGGTGGGGAGGGGACTGAGTCACACAGGGAAGTCAAGGAACACTCAGATCCTAATACAGAGGGATGCAGGCCAGTGGACATCTGGAGGAAGAACGTTCCAGAAAGGGAGAAAGCAGGTGCAGAGGCTTGCCATTTGGAGTTCAGCACTGAACTGAGTGAAAAAAAAAAAAGATATGAAGAAAATATATATACATATATATGTATATAATCTAATTTTGACAAGGGAGAAAGGGAGATGAGCGGAGGAGGAGATAGACTAACGATTGTCTGCAAACAGAAAAAGACGAGAATGTGCCGAGGTGTTTGTCAAGCTTATTTCAGGGCGCAGGGCTGAGGAGAAAATCTTCCAGGCTTTCCTTTATCAGATGACGATATCGTTCCTGTTTTTCCAATGAGTGTGTATTATTTGTAATTTAGAAGACAAAATAAATGTTAAGAGTTCTGGAAGATGGATAACCTTATCTTTTCCTGAAAGAGCCTAGAATAGGTTTTTTTTGTTTTGTTTTAACGGCCACACTGCTGACATTTGAGGCTGAATATTTGGGGGCGGGGCCCATCCTGTGCATTGCAGGAGGTTTAGCTGCTTCCCGGCTTCTTGATTCCAGTAGTACATCCCACCTGCTGCCAGCTGGAAATGTCTGCAGACACTGCCAGATGTCCCCTGGGGGTCAAAATGTGCGCCGCCGCACCCTGACACCTCTGAGACCCTCTGGTCCAGGGAAAAGCGTGGGCTCTGGGGGCAGCTGCCCACATTCAAGTCCCAGCTCTGTCCCTTGCAAGCTATGGAACTTGTTTCTTCTCCCCTCTGTACCTCAGTTTCCTCGTCTGTAAAATAGGAATAATCACACTGTCCCCCTGGGCCTTCTTATAGGATGAAAGGAGCCAGTTCATGTGATGTGCTTAGGATAGAGCCTGGCACCCAACAATACTGTATAAATGTTACCATTGATGTCCTTTTGTGTCCCCCCGCCATCTCAGACTCCTTCCACAGGACAGGCCAAAGCTTCTTGGCGTTCACCCCCTGCCCGTGAGCCAGGCTCTGTCTCTGTGTGTGGGAAACTCAGACAAGGGGCAGGAGAGGAAAGGAGTGTCTCGAACCCACTGTTCAGCCTGGGGGCCCCCCCTCGTGCGTACTTCCTGCATCTTTTGTTTAAAGGGGAAAGTGAGAGTTCCGTTCACTGAAAGTGCAGCTCCACACAGCATTCTCCCCACACGTGCTCCCAGAACCTGCCTGTGTGAGCCTTTCCCGAGAGGTCAGCGACCGAGAAATCATTCTGACCACCCCACCCCTGCTGTGTGCACACACGCACACTCACACACAACACACACACAAAACAGCTTATTTTCCCCAAAGCAGACTGCATTCCTCCATCCCTACCTCATCTGGTCCACATTTCACTTTGGTGGAAATCAGAAACCAGACCACATTTGCTTGCGTTTTAGACTGCCCTTTGTTTCCCAGGTTTTTTAGATTTATATGCATGGCTGTATTGTTTGTTTATTTTCTAACTCTTACTGTCCTCATCAATGCTTTCCTTAATTATAAACGAATATATTCTTATATATGTTTGTGTACATATTTTAGATTTTGTTTATAATATATAAATATACACACAATATGTATTTATATATTATAAATGCAAATGAATGTTTATATTTATAATCTATTTGTGTATATTAAGTATATGTATATATACATTAAAATAGTCATATTTAATAAATAATGGTTTATATTTTATTTAAATACATAAGTATATAATATATTCTATATTCTATGTATGTACATATATGTATACATATTTAAAGTTATTTGTATATACTTAAAGTAATGGTTCTCAACCAGGGGTGATTTTTGTCCCTAGACCCCCAGGGGATGCCTGTCAATGTCTGAGACAGTTTTGCTTGTGCTAACTGGGGTCCCGCTCCTGTCATCTGGTAGGTGGAGGCCAGGAGTACTGCCAAACACCCTGCAATGTTCAGCACAGTGCCCCCCACAAAGAATTATCTGACCCAAAATATCGAGGTCACTGAGATTGAGAAACCCTGATTTCAACACCTCGATACCATGCCGCCATTAGGCTTACAGCTAACGTGCTGAGTGCCGAGAGTTCTACACACGTCATCTCTTTTTAATCCTTTTATCGCCCCTTCTATCATTCCCATTTTGCAGATGAAGAAACTAAGGCAGAGTTATGGTCCTTGCCCAAGAACACGCAGCTAGTGGAAAGCAAAGAAGCAGGATCTGAACCCAGGCCAGTGTGAAGCCAGAAGCCAGGGCCTTCCTTCCTGTGCTACACGGCCTTGGGAAGCGCCTTGGGTGTGTTATTAGGCAGAAAGAGGCAAGTGTACAAATTAGTAAGTAGGTTCCATTTCCAGAAGGTAAAAATATAGTGCATGCATTGTGGAAAAATCAGGGTGACATCGCTTTAGAGGGGCGCTCTCAGACAGACACCCGTGCACACACAGACAGACACCCATGCACACACAGAGACACCATGCACACACATACACACCTGTGCACACACAGACACCCATGCACAGAGACATAAATGCACAGAGACACCCATGCACACACAGACACCCCACACAGACAGACGCCCATGCACACAGACAGATGCCCATGCACACAGACAGACGCCCATGCACACAGAGACACCCATGCACACACAGACACCCCACACAGACAGATGCCCATGCACACAGAGACACC